>VDFB02047230.1:542633036-542773732 GCA_007258455.2 Sequoia sempervirens
AACCTTGTAGTTCCATCTGCATTATTTTCTAGATCATATGCTCTAGAGGCCTTATCAATCTAAAACTTAATGGATTCCATATCATCCTTCTTCTTTTTTGTGGATATGGACCATTTCAAACAAAATAAAAACAAAATATTTGCTTCGTCAACATAATTTTGAATATCCTTAATGTTGTTCTACAACTTACCATATGAAATAGCACAATTGTCTGAAACATCTACTAAAATTCTCTCATTTACTTTCTTATTTACCTCCTTTTCCAATTTCTCCACTAAACCAACAAAATATTCTTTGAATGAGTCGAGTAACATTAATTGTTGCACATCAGGTAAATAATTACCAACATTTACATTGGGGAAGCTTTCTTGCAGTACTTTTACTGCCTCGTCAATCATGTCAACACTCTTTCGGTGAGTCTATAGAATCTCCTTTCTTATGGAGGTTTCAAATGCATCATCAAGCTATAGTTTTAGTGTAGTCAAGGATGGAGGGTCTAGGAATAGGATTGTCCAATCTTGTAGCAAGAGTAAACACAATGGAAACTCAAAGAACTGAATAACAACCACACATAAAAATAAAGATAATGATCAACTATTCATTGGAAACATGCCCTGCCTTCTAGCTTATAGATTACAGAATGATATGGCATTTAGCCCATAATTACAATGTGGGTTAAATCCCTTAACTATCACTTCTTTATCTATCATTGATTATGATTTCTTAATGCCACTACATGATGCCTATATATACCAATCCCAACTCTAGAAAAAGTCTATGTTAGCCTCAAGAGTTCTTTAACCTTGAATTTGTTGAAATGTGTGAAGGCCAACCAAAGATATGAATTTCCTTTGATCATCGAACAAACATAATGTGGATTGGAATGAAGGTCCCTCGATGAATGTACATCCTTAAGAAATGGTTTCTTGAGCTCTGTAAGTCACAAAATAGGTGTGCACACTTGAAAAGCCAAGATTGGTCAGTGAATGCTCTTTGTCCAAATACAATTGATATTCCAATAGAGACAACCTCGTGTGGACACCAATTTTGGGCATCCAACTTGGGTTCTCTAACACTTCTAAGATTTTTCACCTAAAAGGTGAGAAATGGATCCAAAATGCGTAATGTCTACACTCAAGATTAATGCAAGGATGGATGGAATATGCTTATATGCAATATATAAATGCAATAAACTCATAAAATATGTTGATTATTAATGCAAAACTATTAAAATGTAGGATTTTTGAAAACACATTGTGATATGCAAACATGTGATAAATGACCTAGAAATGCTAACAAAACTAGACAAAAAGTTATGAAATAGAATGTTTGTACCTAGAGGCTGAAAAAGGATGGAATGAAGGTTTGGAATCCTAAAAAATCCTGATGTAGAAGCAAACTGGGACACTTGTGCCCATCTGGGCAACTTAGTCCCAGATTTGGAAAAACTTCTTTAGATCCTGTTTCAGTCGAATAGGTATCCAAATCTACAGAAACCTCTAAAAAATAGGTATTGTGGGACTAAGTCACCACTGTTGGCAACTAAGTCCACTTCTAAATTTCTAAAAATTTGAAAGTGCAAACAGAAACCCTCAGTTTGCACTTCGGTTCCTGACAAGTGTTTTCCTTCAAAAGTCTGATTTCTAGCTCTGTGAATTTTAGTGGATATTTTGGCTTGATCAACAAGGATATGTCTTCAAAAAATTTACAACCTAATCTTTAATAGTTTCCAAACCATCAAAGTTGCTAAATCTGCAAACACACAAGGAAAGAGAAAGAAATGGTGAATGTTAGGGCATGGGAGTTTGCCTTGGTCAATCCCCTTTTAGGTAATTAAACCAAAATGAAGAAATAATCTAATGAAGCATGAAATAATGAAGTTAGAGACTTGCCATGATGATAGATCTTGTATTTCTATAACAAGAGATGAAGAATCTTCCCTTGAATGTCCTTGAGAGCTATCTTGATGACCTAGAATGCTAAAACCTAACTTGCTTAACTTGAGAACACGATGAATGATGATGAGTCATGAATTAGGGTTTAAAGACTTGTATTTATAGGCAATCCACCTTATTTTCCTATTAATTTGATCCCTAAGGCCAATATGAAGGAAAAATAAACTTATATTCCAAAATTTTCCTCTCAAACCTAAAAAATGACCCAAATAGGACTAAGTCACCATGCTAGGTGACTTACTCCCACTTGGTAGGTACTCATTTTCCCAAATGGGTGACTTAGTCCCAGAGGGGTCCTTTTGCTAGCTAGATTTTTTGTGAGTCAAGAAATTAAGCTTCTAGGTTGTTCTAGTCATTTCTTTGATCAAATTAAACCTCAAGATGCATAATATGGGGTAACAGGGGCCTAGTAATGATCATGTTAAGGGTAATTAGGGCTTGGGACAAAAATATAAATGTGAAAGTGTGATTAAATGTAATTTATATCACTAAAATGAGGTCCACATAGCCTAGAAAGGCACAACATCTAATGTGAATGTGTAAGAGAGATTACAACATTAGATTAAATTTAAATTTAGTTTACAATCCTTATAGATTAATGTGAGAATTCCATTAAATACATTTTATAAGGGGAAAAATAGGTTCATTAAGTTGAGGGAGGTGTGAAAGTCTTTTACAACACTTTACAACACTGCACAAGACATCGTTAAAAGTAATTTTATTTAGTTTTCAAGGGTCCAAGACCTAGTGTGGATGTGTAAAACACCTCAAAAAACTAAATCAAGGCATAATTAAGTCCATTTTTTCATCAATTATTCCCATATCAAGCAAGGTATACACTTTTTGGTGACACACTTCGTATTGGAATCTCCAAAACACTTGAATTCTAGATATGATGTAGACATGCAATGAAGATCATATATCTTTGTGATCTCTAATGTTATAATGTAGTACAATGTGGTATGAAATACTAAGACTAGGTCTAGGAAAATGACTACTGAAATGCAAGAAAGTAGATATTTATGATTGATGTAAGATTGCTTAAAACCTGGGATGCTCTTGTATCCAGTTTATGCAAGGGGGTATCTTATTCATGTCAAATTGGCCTTGTTGCATTGGCATTTGTACCAAATATATTGATAATACAAGTTTGAATTGGAGTTTCATATCTAATAAGATTTTCAATTAATCTCTAGAGGCTCTAATGGACTCACCATATGTCTTCCCACTTTTTTCATCCTGGTTTTCATCATCCTTTTCCTTTTCATCAATGTATTATTCAGATTTCCCATCATCCTTATCCTTTTCTGCACATCCGAACTCATCCTCAGTCTTCTCTTCAACTAATTTCACTTTATCCTTTTCCTTATCACCAATGCTAGAGTCTTGCTTAGCATTCTTCTCTTTTTTATTAGTCTCTTTATCTTTTGGGAGAGGTATGTCGTCAATTTTTTGTGCCTATGTATCCTTCAGGTTACCTTTTATGACTTATTCTTCTTTCTTTGTAATTTTCTTTGTGCCCAAAGGAGGTGTGTTATTCTCTATTTTTGATTCCTCATAAATGTAACGATCCTTTTCTTCTCCAACAATATTTTGTTTTACGATATTTTCTTTCACATTTTCTCCTTCAACTACATGCTCATGTTTCAGAGCATGCTCATGTTTTGCATCTTTATGTTCATTCACTTCAGGGACAAAGACCTCATCATTCACTTTTTCTTTGTTGTTTGGAGATATTCATAATTTATTTACAAGATTCAAAACCTTTTCCACTATTTCATTTCTTAATCTTTGTATATATGTTTTTTCTGATGAGGGTGCAACTCGAGACTTAGAAAATAACCCACAAACAAGAGAATAATTTTATTATTCAGAAAATGGAGCTTCTTACATGTAGAGGATCTCAAATCCCCAAGTTCTACAACACATGCAAGTTATAGAAAGCTACAAAATCACCCTTTCATAATATGTGAGCTTGTCCCCAAAAAGTTACCCCAAAATTAGAAACCCGCCCATAAATAGAGCTCCTCTTTAGTTAGGAGCCAAAACAATATTCAAATTTGAGTTTAGGCAGTTTGGCGTCAAAAAATTACAACTTGAAGTTCAAATTTCAAAAGAACATTTGCAATTGTATCTTCTAGAAAGTGTGCCAACTTCCCGGGGCCATAACTTTTGATCCGGGACTCTGATTCGTGAACAGCTTGAACCGTTTGAAAGGTCTCAAAGTCAATAATGCACTTGAAATTGCTACACCAATTTCAGAAAGTTTTGGGGCCATTTCGTGAACTCTAAGTACCTCAAATCTAACTTGGAATATTTTTAGGTGCAAATATGGGAAACTAAAACTGCAATGTCTTTCAACCCAGGAATAGAAAATAACAAACATAAATTGGGAATTTTATTATGACGAAAAGGGTATCCAAAAATGTAAAAACATCTAAAAATCAAGAAACTTGAAATTTAACTATTTTTGGGTGATGCAAGATTGCCCTTACACCACTGGATGCTCATGCATCATTTTCCCTACTCAATAGGGTACTAAACCTCAATTTAGTCATAAATTATTTGTTATTAAATTGAGTTTATTTAGATCTATCCTTATCTACAAGAGAAGAACTAATCTTCTCCAAAGAAAACTCCCTTAACTTGGCATATTCATTTATGGCATATTTCCTTCTTTCATATAATAAAGTTTTGAAATCCTTAGGTAATTAACTATCTATATCCTTCTTGCTAACATAAAAAGTAATAATATACCTGAGAATTACTTCTTCAATGGTTTACTTTTTCATGTCATCTACGGTGGGATATAGTACAATTGTATCTTCTAGTTCCCCATATTCTGAGATAAAACTGACCAATTCTTCAAGTTTCATAGGATTTTATTTTAGGATTAGAGGAGTATTCTTCTTTCTTTTCCCTTTGGGTAATTTTTCTTCTTATTAATCCTTCTCCCTCATATGGATCATGAAAACTTGTTTCTCCTTCTCTACTTATACCTCAGTATCAATATCCACAATATCATTTTCTTTCTTTCTTTACACTTGACTCTACTTGAGAGAAATTGGGTGTTTTCTTCTATACCAAATATGATCCTTCTTCTAGTTCTTATTCCTTATCAACTACATTTACACTCACATACTTCTTTCTTCTTTCCTTCTCTTTTTTTCTCCTCTACGGATCACTTTGTTGTTTTACAGGGGAACTAGAATATGTTTTCCTTTTCAAACCAATTGTAGGTTTAGCCTTGGAGGACTTAGCAATAACTAAAGAGGCAGTAAAGGTCCTACCTAACCTTCTAGCACTAGGGGCACCCTCAAGAGGACTAGTTATAGGGTTTTCCCACAATACTGGTTTACAATTTTTGGCCAAACTGGAGACTGAATTGAGTTTTTCTAACTAAATCTTCACTTTTGGGCACTTATAGCATCCAAACTATGAGAAATTTGGAGATGATGCAAACTAGTGATTTGTGACATTTTTCCTATAGATTCTAAATATATATTTTTCAAAAATTTTGGAATCATATTGCACTTCTTTTTCCATCTCCTTTGGAAACTAGTTTTTTTTAGTAAACACCATTTTTAAGGAGTAATGCTCACTATATACAACATAAAAAAAATTTCCATGAAGGATAAAACTCTATTATTTTTGAATTTAGATTTTTAACTATGATATCTATTGCTTTCATTTAGTTTCATAATTTTTTATTGAATATTTTTTCCTTAATCAAGTTTTGAAGTTAAACCAATTACAATTTAGACATAGGAAGATTGTATAAAACAAAAAAAAATTGTATGTATCAAAATTCAATTTTTTTTTGTTCAATCAAGGACTTCAATATCTAGTGTATTGATATTTTTGAAAACAAAATTGATAATCTACTATTTTTCCACACGTGCAAAACACAAAGCTTGATTTTTAGGGAAAAACCTACATTCACAAGAAATAAAAAATAAATATAATAATTAAATTAAATTTATTTAAAATTATACGTTTTGGGAAGCTTATAATAAGGAATACATACTTACAAAAAATAATTTTTAAATAAATTCATTTGATCCCCCAAAAGGTAAATCAAAAGTGGTTTTTTATCAACATTTTGATAGGTGTAAAGGAGACTCCATTATAGGTATGGTTTAAAACTAGCTGGGTTGTATCCAAGGGGATTTGGTCTAAGGTGGTTTGATCAAAACCTCTTAAATTGGAATCCTTTAAATGGAACTTTTCAAGGCTTAAATCATTATATTTTTTAGAAATATGCAATTTTAGAAAAAATCAGGATCTCCCAAAAATTGTAAACGAGTATTGTGTGACCACCTTATGCCTTTGGATTTATCTACTACTTGTTCCTTCATATTCTCTACATTCTTCTTGATTTCCTTTTATTTTTACTCCATGTATACTTCACTAGATTAATCAGCATAAGTTCCATATATTCCTTGTGTAGTGTCTCTAGGAATACTTAGCATGTGATCAACAAGACTAGTAATCATACTCTCTTCTACCTCATATCCTATTTTAGGAAGCCATACTATCCTCAATTCCATAGCTTCCATCATATAGAAATCTTTGCTTACCATGAAGATAATATCATTCTTATACTTCTCAATAACAATTTTAGGTATCCTTTCTCTTGCATGCATTTTAGATTGGAATGATTTAAAGAATCCCCATAGGACTTCATATTTAGATGTTGAATCTAGATACCTTAACATATGATCTTTGATCTATCTAGCCACTAACACATTGTTTAACCATATTACATTACTTATACTAATCAACTCTCTAAGAAAGTAAAATAATAGACATATGATCAAGGTACCATACTAGAAATGGTATTGAGAATACCTAGTTTTCTATAGATTCTCATACCATTATTGCCTCAACAATTCACAAAGGTGAAAATCTACACATTTCTTCACCATTTCATATGCAATATTAATTGTAGTAGCAGAAACAAAGTTTTCTCCATTTGTAAAGAAAATTTTATAGCCAATCATCATGGATGCATGTTTTACAGTTGGGTCTTCAATATTCTTAACATTTAGGGCTCTCTTATCAAATTTTGCACTCCTTAATTTTATCACTACTTTAATTTTCATAGATTTAAGGGATAGAACTAGTCCTTCATGGCATAACCTTGTCACAAATGTAATAGCTTCTTTATTTATCATGTGTGTTAGATCTAACTAGATGAACCTTTCATGGATTTTTCTCAACATATATTTGACCCATTTATTAACATAGTAAAAAATAGGAAATTAGTTCCACACATCTAGTTTCTTCTTAGTTAAGTTTCCATACTCAAGTTTCAACTCAAAATATTCACTAGTAAGTTCATCTACCGATAGTTCTCCCAACATTACATGATTGTATTCTTCCAATTTTGTACGAGTATACATCCTTATATCCTTAGTAAGCATAACCCCATAAGGAGTGTGCAAAAATACATCTTTCAAATCAATCAATTTTGATTTATTAGGATGATTCTTAAATTTGGGAAGAGGTTGGTCTACAATCTTTAGCACTTGTAGGGTATACATCATGCAATACAATTGAAATGCTTCTGAAACTTAGGTCAAAGTGAAAACTATAAATATCTTTAGATCTTTTTCAATTAGGGTTTCATGCACAAATTCTAAATCATATCACTTCAACTCACCTCTTCTCTTCTCTTCTCTCCACTTTTCAAATTCCTAGATGATCCACATTTATTTTTGTAATTTTTTGGCAAGTAAATAATTAGTTATGAATTTTTTATTAGAACTTTTTAAAAATATTAAAATTTATTTTTTGACCACCATAACTTGGTCAAAAATTTATGAATTGAGCTTTTAGTTTTTATCCTATAGTATGGGAAGCATAAAATGTGGTGCATGTTTTGGATTTAAAAAACGTGAAATCATTTGAGAAATATACATTTTTTCAATCAACCTATCATTTAGGAATTTAAACTTAATTTATGTAGAAAATCAATAATAATTATCTATTAAATTCAAAATAAGGCATAAGTTATATTGATGGAAAGATGGAAATTTTTTCAATAAACCCTTTTCATTTCATCAAATTTGGATCAAACAAAGTCATTAGCCATTTATGGTCATATCACCACTTTTTGGACCCCCATGATCCTACATTCACCCTTAATGATTGTCTGTTAAAACTACCCTTAAGCCAAAAATCTTCATTTAGTTTCCAGAGGAAACATCTACACTAGAAGCTAGAATAGACTCATTCTCCTCTTTATTTTTCTAGATCTCTTTCATCTCTTTCTTCATCTCTATCTAGGATCAATGTTATTTACTAGATCATTATTCTTTACCAAATCAACCTTCACATTCCCGCATCTACAAAATTTGGATATATGTCTAGGTTATTACATTTGTGACATCTGACAACATTTTAAATAAGCTTACTTCCACCAACTCTAGATCTGCCTACATTAGCCTTCTTCCCAAATCTATTACATGTATATAAATATCCATTGAAATATTGAAACATGATGACATTATTGTAACCATTTATTATCTCATTTCTACATTCACTAGTCTTATGAGAAAATCTATTGTATGTATAGCACCAATTAAGAAATGATTGAGCATTCTAATTCATTCTACTTCTATAATCTACAACCTTATGTCCAAACTCATTACAATAATAACAAGAACCATTAAAATATGGGTACCTCTATGCATTTGATTTTCTAATAGGTTGCCTTTTGAAGTCTTTTCTTTGATTCTAGACATGCTTTCTATTTCTCTTCTTGTCTCAAATCTTCTTTTGTTCATTGTTCTTATTTTTAGTACTTGGTGTATTATTTTCTTTTGAACTTTCTCCCTTTTCAAACCCTAATCCTCCATTTTCTTTAGAAGCCTTCTAATTTTCAAGCATATCGTCGAACATTATAGAGATATTCTTGAATTTGTCTTCTTGATTCTTTTCTTTTACCAAGTCTAATCTTAAAGGAACAACCTCTTCTTCAAGTATTGAACATTATACTATAGCATCATGAAAAGAGGAAAGATTAAAGGAAAACAAAAAGCCTAATAAACTCTAATGCAATCTAAAGTCAAACAACAAAGAACAAAGGAAATAACTGAAACATAAAACATTCTCACCAAAGATCGATGTAACTCCATGGATAAACTCTGTTGTTCTTCTCCATTTTTCTGTGATGGTATTCTTTCCCTCAGATTTTCTATAAGTGTGAAATTATAGCCTTGATAGGTGTGATTATAGAAAAATATCAAAGATTAACAAGTGCTCCAAAAGTCATACAACTTTGGGAGGAGTAAAATGATGAAAGATAGGTCAATTTATAAAAAAATGATCATTCAAATGACAATCCAAGATTAAAAGATTCGACATGCATTGAGATAACTATTAGTAATGACATGAGTGATAAAACCTAAGAATAGAGATAAAGATTAAATAATGATTTAATCTCAGGTTGAGAGTATTCAAAAGTAGAAGAATAATGTTTGCATGACAAAGATAAAGATAGAATAATGGAAACAATATGTTTGAACACACACATAAAATTAATTAATTAAATAAAGATATTTAATTAATATGTATGTACATGCATATGAGTTAGAACTAGATAACTAACTAGTTATGACAAAAAAATTATTCATGAAAGACACTTAGACATTAAATCAAAAGATAACTAACTGGTTCAAATAAATATCGAGTCAAGTGGAATGAATACTTAGATAACTTAAACATTTATCTAAATATAGAGGAATGTGATCAAAATAGACTTTTATGAATTAAATGATTATTTAATTCAAGATTCGACATTTTAAGGATTAATTAAATAAATAAGATTTATTTAATTGAGTGAAGAAAAGGTTAAATGAATAATTAAATAATAAAAGTATTTAATTAATTATAGTTGAAAATACAATAAAGATAAATTGAATAAGAATTTATTTAATTTAAGGAGGATAAAGTTAATTAGTGATGTAATTAAATAAAGGATGTTTATTTAATTAATCAAGATAGAATAAAGATAATGTGAATTAATTGAATAATTAAAGTTATTTAATTAATACATGAATAAATGTTAAAATGAATTAATTAAATAATTTAAAAGTTATTTAATTAATAGATCAGAAAGGACTTTAGAAAGTTATTAAATAATTAACATTATTTAATCACGACCATGGCAATATGAATTATAAAGAAATTGAAGTCGTAGGCTTAGACCAAATTTCAGTGTCTACATTTTTCCCCTCTTTGATACAATGTCATTTCGGTGTTATGTCAAATAAAATAGATAGAAATAAAAGATATGCCCCAATAAAAGGTAGAGAAAAGATATTCCCTAGTGAAAGTAGGATCAGGAAGGATGATGAGGAAGTAATGGTATGCCCCCTCAAAAGGATAGGTGGGTTCGAAGAACACGAGTGTGCTCTCAAAATGAATGAGAGAACTAGAAGATAATGGACAAAAGGATAGAGGAAAATAGATAAGGGTGGTGAACGTGTAGAAAGAAGAAATTTTAGAGTGGAAAAATATGGATGTTAGTACTATAAATCTTCAATGTTTTTCTGAAACACATTAGGGTTTGCACTTTATTATCATTGGGAAGTAATTAATACAAATGGATACAAACAACATGATATGGCATAGAACAAGGTGTGCAAGGTTATCCACCTACTAACAAAAGACAGTCATAGACAGGGATTCTCTTAACTCATACTAAGGGAACAATTTCCCCAGTCTTTTTTCCAAGACAAACCACAAACAACAAAAAAATAAAAGATGGGTCATGAGACATCATCGCTCTAAATCCTTCATGGGACATCCTTGAGGAAACTAGTAACATGACTCAAAATCCACAGTTAAAAGATAGTCGACAAACAATAATCAAAGAAAATAGAAGACTGATACATCATTTCTTCTCTAAATCCTTCATGGGACATCCTTGAGAAAGCTATTAACATGATTCCAATCATAAATTCAAATGAAATGATAAGATAAATAATCCATAAAGTCAAAAAGAAAAGAAAATATTTTCCAAAACTTGATCATTTTGTTTGATTTTTTTGATTGATGAGATGATTAACTGATAAAGCTTGATTTCAAGAGAGACACATACTAGATAATAAGTTGAGTCTAGTTTCAAATTTATGATTATCTATATAAGGCATGAAAAAGCCTGGTTTAAGAAAGACATGTATCATATAAGACATTGAGTCTGATGTCGTTGATGTGATAACCTATGTAATGCCATGTTGATTTTTTTGACAATATCTATATCTAGGAAGGACTCATCCTGAATAAGACATAGGTTGATTGCTTTACTGATATATGTTTTCAGGAAGGACACATCCTGTAGCAGACATAAGTTGATTTGTTTTGTTGGTTGCTTTGGCAATTTGTTTGATTTGACTGGATGACATTGTTGACCTATTCATCTTGTTGATTGCATGACTTGACGTGGTGTGCCAACAATTGACTATGTGTGATGATGAACCCTAAAGGACTGACCTAGTGTGGCCTTGGGGGCTCATCGATTGATGGCCTTGCCTATGTTATGCATGTAGAGACCTCGTAGTTCAACTAGACTTTGACTGACAAGACTAACTATATAAAAAGCTTGATTTTTATGAAAATATCTGACATGTGTGGTAGTGCATGTTACAAACCCTAATGGACTGACCTAGTGCGGCCTCAAGGGCTCATCGATTGATGGCCTTGCCTATGTTATACATACAAAGAACTCATAGTTTGACATGACCAATGACCTTGTCTTATAGACAAATGGATTGAATCATGATTTTATACAAACAAACCTAAAATGACTAACCTAATCCCTCAGGGGAACATTAGCAGATGGCCTTGCCTACGTCATGTCACAGAGGCAACATAATTTGACAAATGAAAAAAGATTGACAAGTGTGACCGACTCTGATTTTGTTTTTTTTTTACATGTTTTGATTTGATTTTTTTCCTTTTTGAAGTTTTCTGATGTTTTTGGGATTTTTTTAGGACATTTTGTAATGTTTTTGGATTTTTCGATGGTTTTACATCTTTAGGATATCCAATGTAAGAACCCATATGACACAAGACAAGTTCTTTCCCCCAGTTGAGTATAAGGCCAATTGATTATGAATAGGATGGGATAGGGGATATTAAATGCACTCGATGTCAATCATTCTAAGTTATGCGAAGGACTACCATTTATTATGAATGGTATGTACAAACAATGGATGGAAATGATAGGTGATATGCATAGGGATAGATAATATGTACAGGGATAAGTGATATGTACATGTAAGTTGAATTTGAATAATGGTAGAAAAAGGAGTAGAGTCAACTACACATGGCATCTATTTTCCAAGTTTTCACCATGGTACTTATCCAAAGCACCACCAAGGTGGTTTTCACTATTGGAGGACTTATTTTTATTTCGTATTTTCTTGATTGTCTTATTTTTTTGATATTACCAAGATGCTTGTTTTCTAGGTTTTCACCTAGGTAACGATTTTTTTGATTTTTTGATTTTTTTGTATTTTTGATAATTAAGACAAGGCTCTCAGAGGCTTTGCGTAGAACTTCTTTAGATGAAGAGTATTGATAGGTGCTGACAATGGTTCTCCTTTAGGAGTAGAGAGTTGATACACTCTTGATTAAAAAGCTTCTGTGATAATGTAAGGTCCTAACTAGTTAGGTTCAAACATTCTTGGTTTCTCTCTTTTAGCTTGATTCTTAGGATTCTCCATTAAGACCAGGTCACCAATTTCAAAGTTCCTATTCATGACCTTCCTATTTTAGCTACAATGAAGATGATTATGATATGCTTTGATATGATCTAATTCCTTCTATCTTCATTCATCTAGAAATTATAGCTCATTTAGTCTTGAAACTCAACACTCTTCATTGTCAATATGCCCTTTCAAGGATACCTTTAGGGAAGGAGTCTTGACCTCAATAGGCAAGATGACCATAGAACCAAATACTGAAGAAAATGGAGTGGCACTAGTGGGAGTACAAATGGTTGTACGATAAGACCACAAGGCTGGATTAAGCTATAAATTCCAATCATGACCAACATCATTGGTAGTCTTTTTGAGGATTATGATGATAGTTTTATTAGATGCCTCTGCTTGGCTATTACCTTGTGGGTAATATGGGGTGGAAAAATGATGTTGGATATGGAACTCTTCACAAAGATGATGGACCTTTTGGTTTTTGAATGGATGGCCATTATCTATGATAATGGATTGAGGAACACCATACCGATAGATGATATAGTTCAAGATAAACTTAGAGATCTATGTGTCGGTGATGTAGGTCATGGGAATAACCTCAATCCACTTCACAAAACACTCAGTGTTAGTAATGATGAACTTATGGCCATTGGATGATTTGGGATGTATCTTACCTATGAGGTTGATTCCCCATTGGGAAAAGGGCCATGGTGACATTATGGGATGAAGCTCCAATGCAAGTGCATGTATCAAGTCTCCATGTACCTGACATTGATGACATTTCTTAATAAAGACATATGAGTCATTTTCCATGGTAGGCAAATAGTAACCTAGTCTCATAATATTTTTAGCTAAGGTAGGACCACTAGAATGGGATCCTCATATACCCTCATGTACCCCACACATGGTTGCTTGTGCTTTGTCAGTATCGAGACATCTTAGTAGGGTATTATCTAAGGCACATCTATAAAGGGTGTCTCTAATAATGGTGCACTTGGTTGACTTGTGAAGGAATTTCCTACATTGGTTATTAGAAATACTAGGTGGTATGATTTTGGCATGGAGATAGTCATAAATATCTTTATACCATGGGGAATCGGGACCAAAACTATTCTACCAAAAATTTGAACTTAGCCACATTGCTTGGGATGTCAAGGAGTGAAGAAATAGTAGCCATGGTGTCTACTACCCTATTCAAATAACAAGGTATTTGATGAAAGTTGACCTTTTTAAAGTACTACTTGAAACTGTTTGCCATGCATTTGTAGGGAGAAATATTTTTGTCCTTAGTCTCATAATAATCATTTACCTATCAGATTACAAGTTGAGAATCACCATAAACCTGTGCATTTTTTAGGTTCCATTTGAGTTCCATGTGTAACCCTATCACAAGAGCCTTATATTTTGCTATGGTGTTGGTACATGGAAAGGAAATCCTGAATGACTTAGGGATAGAATCACCTTGTGGTGTGATAAATTATATACCAACCCCTGAGCCATGATTCATATGGGACCCACCAAAGTATAGTTTTCATGTCGTGCATGTGTCAATGGTGAATATAAACTCATCAGGAAAATATACAACTAAAGGGTGATCTTCTTGTATCAGTGCATCATCCAATTGATCGACAATGACTTGTCCCTTGATAGATTTTCTCTCTACATACAAGATGTCATACTCACTAAGTATCATTACCCATTTGGCTAGTCGCCTTATTAAGGCTACTTTGCTTAGAAGATATTTTAAAGGATCTATCTTGGCAACCAACATTGTTTGATGGTTTAGCATATAGTGCCTTAGTTTTTGAATAGAAAATATTATCGCAAGACAAGCATGTTCAATGGTACTATAATTAAGCTCATAACCTACCAAAGTTCAACTGATATAGTATACTGCCCTTTCATGACCTTCATCATCATTCTATGCAAGAAATGCTCCAAGTGATGAATGGGTTACTAAAATATAGAGAATAAATGGTCATCCCTCAATAGGTGGCATTAAGACTATTGGTGTGAGTAGATAATCCTTAATGAGTTGAAAAGATTCCTAACATTTACCTGTCCATACAAAGGGTACTCCTTTTTCTAAGTAAATGTTGAAATGGAAGTGTCTTATCTACTAACTGCACTATGAATCTTCTAATGGATTGCGGTCTCCCTTGCAATGTACTTAGCTAACTAAGATTAGTTTGTGGAGGCATGCCTATGATTGCTTTTACTTTGGCTAGATCCACTTCAATGCCCCTTCTAGAAATGAAATAGCCCAAAAGCTTTCCTGATTTCACTCCAAACACACATTTCTTTGGATTTAGTCTCACTTTATACTCTTCTAGCCTTTGAAATATCTTGTCTAATACCTGTAAATGATCAGCCCTTGTCACTAATTTAGCAATAAGGTCATCAACATAATCCTCCGGAAGAGTGTGTACAAGGTTGTGAAAAATAGTGGTCATGGCACACTAATAGGTTGCTCTAGCATTTTTGAGTCCAAAGGGCATGACATTCTAGAAATACATTACCCATGGACATGTGAAAAATGTTTCATTTTGGTCTTCAGTTGCAATCCTGATTTGATTATACCCTGAAAATCCATCCATAAGGGAAAACATCTCATACCATGCGGTCATGTCTACTATCATGTCAATGTTGGGAAGAGGGAAGTTATCCTTAGGATAGGATTTATTTATATCTTTGAAATATGTGAAGATGTGGATGCCCCCTATTGGTTTTGTGACTAGTACTAGATTAGAAATCCAATTCACAAAGTCAAATGATCTAATGAAGACAATGTCCAACTATTTCTTCAATTCAGCCTTGATTAGTAAAGTAATCTGTGGGTACATTTTCCTCAATTTTTGTTTCACTGATTTTACACCTGGTTGTAAGGAAAAATGATGTAGTACAAGTTCAGGATCCATCCCAAGCATGTTTTCATATAACCAAGAAAAATTATTCTATCTTTGTGTAAAGAACTTGTAGAATTATGGCTGCTCTTCTCTTGTCAATGATGCTACAAAATATACTAGTTGAGGATTCTCTTTTGTACCTATGTTAACTTACACTAATTCTTCAACTAGCATGGGTGACTTTTCCTATGCAATAGGGAGAATGTTAAAACTTCCATCCTTAGGTGCCTCAGAGAGGTTTTTTCCTTCGAATGCATCCTTATTTTTTCTTTTTCATTGTCTAAAGGAACCTTTCGGTTTTCATCCAGAGACTCATCATTTTTATTTTTGTCATTATTTTTCTTATTTTTGCAACTAGAGGGTTGAATAGATTCCCCAAAATATGCTTTGTCATCCAAATCAATGGTAAATCCAGCCTTGTGATCACCACTAGGTATGCCTTCTCGTAATCCCAAGAACTTAGCAACCACTTTGTCATTCTCCAAAATTTCTAAGACAGGTGTGTCTTGTTGGTCCCAATCAATGAGTTGGGGATAGACTAAGGGCATGTCATCATCAAAGTTGTCAAAGTTCAATGGGGTCAACATAAAAGTTGAGTTGTTCATATAGTCACAAAATTTTCATACCAAGTCCTCTTTTCTCTTTTGCTTGGATCTAGGTGGATTTTGAGGTAGGCCTAATGTCGAGGTTTGTTTATCTGAAATGGGTTTGTTAGGATCCCAAGAGGTAGGATGAAGAGATTCCCAATAGTAATGTTTAAACCATTCCTCTTTTGTCATATTATTTGGTGGACAAGAATTCAATGGGTTTGGTGAAGATTTCAACATCAAGTCAAGTTCTCCAAATAGCTTATCAAGGTCCATGGTAGAGGTGGATGATAGGGAATCCAAATCATACTTGTTTGAGTTAGGGGAATCACAGTAGAGTTGGTAAGATGGTTAGTTATATGTCTCAATACCTTCATAAGCACTTACTTTCTTGAGTAAAGGTGATGTGGTACTAGGAACACCAATCTAAATCGGTTGAAACCCAAGCCCTAAGCCTTTCAGCAACTTAGAAAAAATGATTGGCTCAATCCTCCCACCTTGATGTAATCCTAAACCACTATGTCTGTTATACCCCTTTCTCTACATGATTGTGAAACCTTTTCCATATTGATTTGTAGGAATGTCAGCAAGTGAGGGAGGTTCTTCATCATCTTCTCTATATATCTAGGAGGTGGCATCATCTTCGTGTACGGATTCTTTGCTTAATTCTCAAAGGTTGTTGAGGGAGGGATGTGTATAGTGACCATTGAATGTCTCCTATCTGGTATAGGTAAACCATAAGCTTTAGGAGGAACCAAGTGACTAACAAAATAAAATGTCTTCTTGTGATATTCTCGACAACCCTTGTCTTTGATCTCAACCCTAGGAGTGGAAGGTAATGATGGTGAGGTGAATTTTCTAGTGAGAGTGGATGGATTGACATAATGAGATGAATTAGATAATGAGGATTCTTGGTTTATATGCACTTGGTGCTAAGGTGTGTCTCCTAGATTGGTGCAATATTGGAATGGATCCGGGTCACCATCTATTGTTATTTTAGTGCCATTGTAAGGGAATTTTAGATATTGATTATATGTCAAAGGGACTACCTTAATGGCATGAATTCATGGTCTACCTAGTAGAAGATTGTATGGAAGGGTGAGATCCAAGACTTGGAATTTTTGTCTCCATAACTCTAGGACCAATTTTGATAGGAAGTGTTACCACCCCCTTTGATTTTTGTTCCTCATTGTCATAATCCTTAATGACAATGCTTTTGGTTGTGTCCAAACATGCTTCTAAGAAACCTAATGCATTAATCAGTTTTAAAGTGCAAAGATTTAACCCTTCTCCTCTGTCTACCAAAAATCATCTAACTTTGGTTTTTTCATCAAGGACTTCGAGATCTAATGGGTCGTTATGATTTTTCATTTTAGTTGCAAATTCTTTTTCAGAGAATGTGGCATGATGATTATTGGTCAAGTAGCCCACCATTTCCTCAAAATGATTGACATCAAGATCATTAGGAACAATCATGCTTTGTAAAGCCTTATCTAAAATGGATCGATGTTCAGGCAAGATACACAATAGTTCCAAGATGGAAATTTAGGTTGGGGTCTTCCTCAATTGATCAAGTAAGTTATATTGTGGCTTGGAAGTCTATGGTGTTTGATGTGACGAAGGGCCTTTTATGGTGATCTTGGTCCAGTGAGTGTTAACAACACACTTGGGATTTTTATTTATGATAATGATATTGACATGGTCATTGCTGGCTCGTGTATGATTTATAATGGGGCCACTATAATCATGCTTGACACTAGCATAGTTGGCAGAAGTATTGGTCTTGTTACTCAAACTGGGGGCTTTTCCTTTCCCATGATCATATAATGGATCGAAAAAGACCTTGTGATTAGTGTTCGAAGATGTAATTTTTTGACCATTGACTTGAATAGTTCCATTCTTGAGAAAGTCTTGTATGATGTTTTTTAATTGATGACAATTTTGTAGGTTATGTCCTTTTGTTAGATGGAAATCACAAAAGGAATTGTCATCCCACCAAGCTGGCTTGAATTTCCCTAGATCCTATTTTCTTGGCTCCTGAAGCTATATAAGATTGTGTTGCAATAGTTGTTTGAAGACTGACTCGATGGGTTCACTAAGGGGAGTAAACTCACATTTTGGAAATTGTCTCTATTGTTGTGGTTGTTGGGTTTTTTGTGTAGTGTTGGGGGTTTGTTTGATGGAGTTAAGTATTTTGGTAGAGGGGTTATTTCCTCTAAGTGTGATGATCGGTCTTTCTTGTAAAGTTTTACCATCAACTACCCCGTCATTAGTAACATTTTTATTTTGAGACCAAAAATTGTTTCTATCATTGGGGGTGTTTTGTATAGTTGGATTTTTGTTGGGTGTCTATGTCTTAAGTTCTCCATTTTCAATGAGTTCCTTTTCTAGTATGAGCCCCTTTTCCACTAATTCTGTAAAGGATATGCAAAAATGTACCCTTAAGTTACTTCTCAATTTTGGGTTGAGGTTTTCTTGGAACATAGTGACCTTTTGTTTCTCAAGTATCTTGATAGGAAATAGACTAGCTATAGTTCTCCATCTTTGGAAGAAAGTGATAAAAGTTTCCCCTTCATCTTGTGTACTATGACACAAGGTTGCTATGTTTATTTTATGGTTGATGTTAAAGGAGAAGTTTTCAATGAATTTCTCAGCTAGTTCACCCCATGATTTTATGCCATAGTCAAGACCTGAAAACCACTCTAGTGTAATTCCAACAAGACATCTCAGAAAGAGCCTCATAAGATAGGTGGGGTCATAGGCAACATCTATGCACATCGTAGAAAATTCCCTTATGTGTTTGACTAGTTTTTTCTTTTCATTGTACTTGGGAAAATTTGGTATGACATACCCATGAAGGAAAGGTGTCATGTTCATTGATTTATCAAAGGGAAATGGGCATAAATGTTTTTCTAAAAAGGTTTTCTTGGTTGGAACTGCCATGTTATCCATCTACGTTTGAAGTGAATACATTTGTGTCTATAGGACATCAACTTGAGTTAGTGATGTGTTGGTTGGATTATTTGGGTCTATGTACATGTTTTGAAATCCAATGTTGTGTGATGGGTTTTGGTTAAATGTGGGTATGCCAAGTGGGTTTGGATTTGGAATGTTAGTGAATTGGTTTTGATTCAAAATTTGTGAGAATGGATTTTGATTCAAAATTTATGTAAATGGATTTTGATTTAGAATCTGTGAAAATGGATTTTGATTTAGAGTTTGTGAAAATGGATTTTGACTCAAAATCTATGAAGTGTTGGGTCAGTTTCCATATTAGAAAGAGGGTATTCCTTCTATATATGAAATCTTAATCTATGGTATAGTACTAGTGACATGAACACTAGGTATAGTTGCTATATGTGGAATAGTGCTAGTGACATTGACACTTGGTATAGGAGCTGATGTTCTAGATTTTTTGTTCCCAACAAAAGAACTAAAGGGATTGGACGATGATTCCCCTATGGTAAAATTTAGCCCCTATGTTGAGGTAGGCATACCAAATGGAGATGTTTGTTTTGTTGAATCACTCTATGTAGGTCCTCCAGATGGTATAACAATAGTCACTTAGGTATAGTAGCACTAGTGGTAGTTATGTTTGTTCTCTAGGTAGATGCAGTTTGTAGGGTATGAATATCAAAACCATAGGGTAGTTTACCACCTTCTACAAGAAATTTGGCTAAGTATCATTGAGGATCATTTGCTAGATAGTCATCTACAAAGGAAGAAAACTCAGGGTCTTGTGTAGCAGCATCTATGTCTTCCACTATAACACATCCTTGTGTATCTCTAGTAAAAAAATTCTCTAACAAAGTCTTGTGAGGTCTAGATGAAGCTGCCCCTACAAAGGAATTTGAGAATGGATTGATGAATTCATTTGGATTAGCCATCTTTTATCTTTCTTTCCTTTTTGATCTTGTTTCAACCATGTAATGTAAGGTCAAAGTACAAGTGATGAAAAAGCTAAGTCTATGGATTATTATGAGTCTAATCTATGTTTTTTGGGATTTTCTAAATATAAAGGATGAATATATGCAGCTATACTTTTGGTATTTTCTCTACAAATAAGGTATGTATAAAATGATGCTATTCTAAGATGCAAAAGTCTAAGTGACCAATTTCAAAGATTCTAAAAGAGGTTATCTATCAAGTAAAGCGTAACCTAGGTTTCAATTTAGTTTTGACAAGGAACCCTTATAGGTCTAGGACTAAAAGATAAGGTAAACTCCCAAACTTGACTAATGAGCTGGAAGGATTCATGTGTAGGACAAAATATATGATGACTAAGTTCAATGAAAACATTTGTTGAATCAAGGGTTTATCCAAAGCGTGAAAGGTTTCTATCTGAAAATCTTCAAAAGATGATCTCTCTAAAGGAAATAAATACCCCTAAGATGAAAGTAAGATGTATGACTAGGGTACCTATTTCTATGACTGAATGATTCCTAAAAGATGTAATCATGCATGTTTTGAGAAAAATGTCTAGTTTTTATCCAAGAATTAGTAAAAAAGGATAAGTCAGATACTAGTTTGACTATTTGTTCTCAGAATGTGATAGTAAACTATGGTTTTCCACTACTCAGGTAGATGCATTGTAGAATTTAATAGTTGTGGTTTTCTTTCTCAATTATGGTTTTCTTGAAAATTTAGTTTTAGGTATTAGACACATGCGGTTTTGTTTTCAGGAGATGCGACTTATGGTATCAATTATGACTCTATGCTAATCAAATGTGCTTTTCAAGACATTGGTTGTGTACTGGTAAAAGTAGATTAGTTCTATGACAAGGGCATATGCATCATTCTAGACTACAAATGCAGCTCACCTATTTAGATGTGTCACATAATATAAAAATTGCGGGTTTCTAGTAACAAAGTTAATGACTAATGCGACTTAGATATTAGGTGCGATTTTATACTAAATAGATGTGATCTATTTTGACAGATGTGACTTAGTCTCTAGGACATGAAAATTCGATTGATTTTTTGACAGATGTGACAAACTCTATAACAAATGAAACTCTACTAATCAGATGCATTTTTTTGGTGAACAGTTGTGGTTTTCTAGTGAATTGTAGTTTAAATTGACTTTATTTCGTGATCAAGTTTTGACAAACAAAGACAATTAGAAGATAATGTATTTTTAGTTTGAAAATCATGAACATGTGTATTTCTAGAAAACAAGTACAATCCTAAGGTTGTGAAGGATAGTATTTACTAAGTTCTCACTTGGGTTTTACCCCAGCTATGCTTATTCAAGGTGAATGACTAGCAGTTTGAGCCCACTAGCTCCCCTCTATGACTCAATAGTTCATTTGGGATAGCCAACCTACATTACCCATGAAACTCCCATGACATACTTCTCATCTCTACAATGAACCATAAAAATGTGAGATAACTTCACAGGTCTGACTTGCTGCACCAGTAAATAGAGGTTTTTTGGCTTACTAACAACAAGGTTTTTAATTCAAACATTCTATTCATGGGGTATCATCCATGTGGCGAGATTCCATAGCTACCCTTCTCATTAGAACAATACTCATGATTCTTGATTTTTCCTCAAGAACCTACTTTTATATATTGGCTGGAAGTTGCTCGAGTTCAGTGAGTGACATGTCTAAGTCATCTTGGGGTGAGTACATTTTCCCACCAAGACAAGCCCAATTTCTAGAGTTGGTAATTGGTTCTCTTGCACCCATGATCGCACAAATGCACAAAGGGAGAGGATACTTCGATATAATGAATTGTGGGGTAATAAAAAAAATTATACTTTCACACCAAACACAGTAGATAGTAGTAAATTTTAAACCCAAATGAAAATTTGCTAATCTACCAAACAATTTGTTTCAAAAATAAAGTCTTTGACACACGTCCTACAGAAAATTTCATTAGTGGTTTTTAGATTAATCTTTGTCAATTTTCCTGTAGAAATGGTTTCAAAAACTTGTCTTCTATGATACATCCTACAAACAATATGTTAACTCCCTAAAACACATGCTACAAATCAAGCAATTAGCTAAAACAAAGACACAATGAAAGACTAAAAATAAAAAATTGAACATAGAAATTTCACCATTGAGATGCGTTATTTTGTCTGTTAGATGCATCACATACTTTCACTAGGTAGTTTTGGTTCAATAAGTCACATATGCATCATTTTCTTCATCATATGTGGTTCATAATATCAATTGCATCATTTTCTATGTCAAATACATCAGGGTGTATGATACCTGCAAAAATCAAATAAAATGTCTACAGATTTGTGAAGAACGTGTCTTCACACTAGGTTCACCAATGTAACATTCTAAAAAAAGGAAGGATTAAAGTAAAGCACAAAGCCTAATAAACTCTAATGTAATCTAAATTCAAACAACAAAGAACAAAGGAAATAGCTAAAAAATAAAACAATCTCACCAAAGATCGATGTAAATCCATAGATAGCCTCTATTGTCCTTCTCCGTTTTGTCATGATTGTATTCTTTCCCTTATATTTTTTGTAAGTGTACAAGTATAGCCTTGATAGATGTGAATATAGAAAAATATCGAAGATTAACAAGTGCTCCAAAAGTCATACAATTTCAAGAGGAGTAAAATGATTAAAGACATCAAGTTATAGAAAATTGATCATTTGAATGACATGCCAAGATTAAAAGATAAACAGATGATCCAGATTAAAAGATTCAACATGCATTGAGATAACTATAAGTACTAACATGAGTGATAAAACCTAAGAATAGAGATAAAGATTAAATAATGATTTAATCTCAAGTTGAGAGTATTTGAAAGTAGAAGAATAATGTTTGCATGAAAAAGATAAAGATAGAATAATGGACACAATCTATTTGAACGCACACATAAAATTAATTAATTAATTAAATATATTTAATTAATATTTATTAAAATGTATATGAGTTAGAACTAGATAACTAACTGGTTATGAAAAATATTTTTTTCGCAAAAGAAACTCAGACATTAAATCAAGAGATAACTGACTAATTTGAATAGATCTCGAGTCAAGTGGAAATGAATACTTTGATAACTTAAACATTTATCTAAATATAGAAGAATGCATTAAAAATAGACTCTTATGAATTAAATGATTATTTAATTCAAGATTGAACATTTTAAGGTTAATTAAATAAATAAGACTTATTTAATAGAGTGAAGAAAAGCTTAAATGAATAATTAAATAATTAAATTTATTTAATTAATAGATGAGAAAGGACGTTAGAAAGTAATTAAATAATTAATATTATTTAATCACAACCATGGCAATATGAATTATGAAAAAATTGAAGTCACAGGCTTAGACCAAATTTCAGTGTCTACATATACAAATTTTATTTTTAATTGGTCATTCAATAATTCTTCAACTCTTTTTCCTCCTTCAACTTGAACTTTTATACTATTGATTGTCTTATTTGATTGCTTCAACTCCTCATTAACCTCTTTGTCTCTTTCTCTAAACTTCTTGATTTCCTCCCGTAGACACGTAAAATGTACTAATTGACATTGGACATCTGATCTTGACCACTAACATCATTTCGTCCTGAATCATCCTTTGGTCTAACCATTTAATCAAATACCTTTATTTGATTAAATTCATCAATATTCCTCTCTTAATTAAATAAATCAGTTATCTAATTAAGTCACCTTTTTCTTGATAATTAAATTAATCATTTTGATCTAATTATCCTATTTAATTAAATAAATTAAAACCTTATTTAGTTTAATCTAACATCATCTCTTTTAATTAAATAAATTAAAATCTTTATTTAATTAATCCCTTATCACTTTCTTCTCATATTTGATTTAAATAAATCCACAAATTTAAGTCAAATAGGTCACACCGTTTAACCCCTTCATTAAATTAATTAACTTTGATTAATTTAATCTCCTCTCATGTCCCATCCTCTAGCTTTTACCACTTTCACATGAAAATAGATTTAATTGATTTATTAAATATCTATTTTCCTTCAACAAGGCATCTTTTAAGGAATATTCCCCATGTTTTAATTCAAAATCCAAGTGGGATAAGTCCTTCCAACAAGGAATTTACTCTCTCTTACATGTCCTTTTCCTTGAGCCAAGTGGCATTCAATGAATTCTTCCTTCCCTCTTGCATGTCATTTCAACAATTTCAAAATTTAAATATATGCATTTATTGGCACAATCCTCAAAACTTGCACATCCTCCACCCACTCACAAGTTGACAAGTGGCACCTTGCCATTGGCTAATTCTTAGTCCCACATTGCTCTATTTTGGACTTTCATCCATCTTCTCATTGTAGGTTAATCTCCTCATTTCATTGTCCACAATTTGAGTAAACTTGCTATTCTCAAATCATTAGCAAATTGCATCCATTATCATTGAGTTCATAGCTAGGTTATGCAGATTTTTCTATTGGAGCACTCATCAAGCATCAAAAAAGTGGATCACTCTTCATCACACATCAAGCTTGCATCATAGGAGTTGGGAAAGGGCCAATTTTCACATCAAATTGGCACTAATTTCCCCATGGGATCAAGAGTTTTCTTGTTTTGGTAGGATTTTAATCTATTTCATTATATTCTTCATTCTTCTTTCCTATTTTTAAACTATTCTAATGGATTTCATGGGGAATCCTTTTTCTTTCTTGCATTTCATCTTCTAATGTGTTTGTTCATGTTGTTTTGTAGGTGTTAGGATTGGGGTTCACACACCTCCCTCAACTATTTGATGCATTCATCTACTTCCTTGACATATTCTTTAAGATATCTATTCTCACTTTTAGATCTTTCTCTATCTTCAATGGCCAATCCAAGTTCTCCATTCATATGAACAATATAATCTTCTTCAATGAATCCTACAAGAGGAATTTTTTCTAGATGAGTAGGATATCTCCTAGTATCTATGTGTTCAACATCCAAGATCTTCCTTAAGTAGTTAATATTCTTCCATGGAACAAATCTCTGATACCAATTGTTGAACACCAAAAATACTGAGAGGAGGGTAGATTAGTATTTTCTAAAACCACTTGAACATATATTCAACATTCCATTCAACTTGCAAAAATGGAAAGAGTCAATTAAAGCATCCATCACATCACATAACACAAGAACACCTTATTTACATGGAAAACCTAATAAGGGAAAAACCATAGTGAGGATTAGCTCACAATATGTTATAATCAGTTACAAGATATTATAGAAATGCTCACTTCTAGGTTGACTCACTATCCAAAGGACTCACTATCTTTAGAATAAGAGAGAAAAAAGAAAGGGTGGCTCACTGCCAAATTTAAACCGATGCAATGCATCTACAATATGATGTAGATGGTTCCATTGAAGCTTAATATACTGACTTAATACACTTCATGGCTCTCAACACTTACACCGACTCTACACTTCTTCACATCACATTCAAATACTATGCTTAGGAATTCACATTACACTTTTTTTTAAAACACGCACATCATCTCTACAACACTAAAATGAACTTACATTTATATGCAATACATCCACAAACACCTACAACACCAATTGGGTTGCAACAATAAGGAAACCAAATATTCATCCATAACCTAACATGAAGACCTTTAAAACACTTGACACTTGAACCAAGTTCATACTTTTGACACCTGTAAGAAATCCCATAAAACCACATAACCAAATATTCTTCAACAATGGAATGTAGAGCATTCCAATCATGTACTCTACATCAATAATATTGTCACTGTCAAATTTGATACTTTGTCATCATTATTTTTTATTATGGACATAAAAACATGAAAATTTAGACCTAGATTCCTCCAACATATACAAAAATTTCCTTAGAACCGCATAACTTGACTCTTCATAAAAAATGCAATGTAGATCTCAAAACTGGTTCAGTGTATATTGAAACTATACTTAAGGACTTAGACAAATATCTAACACATATTTTTTCTCTAGATCAAAAATCTTGCACTTATATAATGGATTTACATTACCACAATCACCCACACTCTAAATAAACTCAATATATTATTTAATAATCAATCTTTAAAATCCACCCACAAAGTAAACATTTATAATAATATCACCAACAAAATATATGGATCACTTTTGGTATCACAATTGTACTAAAAAATATCACTATAAAACCTCCATCTCAAGCATCCAATAAATAGAAGAAATACATGAAACCATCTAGTAATACTTAGAAAATTATGAGCTAAAATAACACAAAATTTAGAGCCCAAATCTCTTGTAAAAGTCCAAAACCCATGCCTAAGATGATTCTAAAGGCTAATAATAACATATTCCTTCCACCTACCATTAACCTGTCATTATCTACTCCCAAATATTGGACACTCCTTTTTTGGTCTATCATTATATTTGTAGTATAAGGTTAAATTTGCATTCAAAGGTAAGTATGTAAAGTAGCAACAACAACTACCTAAATATAAACCAAAATGATCCAAATCTAAATAAGAAAGCATAAGATAGCAGAAGGAAATCAAATGAAAATAAAACTAAACTAAACTAAATAATTTTGGAGATAGTGGTTGTAAGGTTGGAATGACGGATACAACTCTCTTTTATAGAAAAGCTACTCGAACTAATGATCAATATCAAGATCAATGGTTGAGGTTACATGCACCATGTAGTGGTAGGGTTAGGGATGTCTAAGGATAGATAATCAAGATTAAAAGAAGATCAAAGGTGATCAATGGTGGAAATTCAAAAGAGAAAGTGGAGGGAACGTTGAGGCAACCAAATAATAATAATTAATTTGAGAAGGGAATCTTGACAATTAAATAATCATATTATTTAATTTGGGAGAGGATGTGGAGAAATAAATAATAAAAAATGGTTATTCATTTATGGAGAAAGAGGGAAATGGAATTTAATTAAACTATTATTATTCAACCATTTAATTAAATATAGAGCAAATAAAATGAGGATATGAAATAATTAAATTAGATTAATTATTTAATAGTGGAGAGAAGAGGTTAAATGAATAGTTGAATAATTAAATAATTTTTTAACTATACATGAATAGTGAAGAATAAATAATTAAATAAATGAGAATTTATTTAATTATGGAAAGAGAATGGATATTAGTGACGTAATTAAACAAATATTTAATTTGTTTAATTAATCAAATAAGTATAAAGAAGAGGAAATGAATTAATTAAATAATTAAAATTATTTAATTAATAGAAGAATGTGACTCTAGAAGATAATCAAATAATTAAAATTATTCAATTATGCCAAAAAGAGAGGAAATCGATGGGAAAAAATGGTGTTCGCAAGCTCGAGACATTTTTTCAATGTCTACATTTTTCCCCTCTTTGACATTATGTGATTTTAAGCATTGTTCCAAAGAATAATTAGGAAAATTTCATTTAGAACATACCCTAGTGTTCCCTAGTGAAGACCGAATAGACCTATGCCCCCTCAAATTTATTTTTGCAAATTTTGATTTTTTTTTTAAATGTGAAAAATTATTTTGACAAGCAAATATTGTACACTGACAACAAAAGGTTTCAATTTTAGACCTCCAAGAAGTTCACATTAGGGTTTTGGCTCAACATTCGACATAGCTAGTGAAAAAGGGAGGTAAAACTTTCACTTTAGGAGGGTATAAATGTATTTTGGGTGCTAAAGATAGTCACTTGTGCATTTTAACCTTGAGTGAATAGTGAGTTAGAGTGAAAAATTGTTGTAGAGATCTTGCCACAATGTCTCCAGTACTAGACACTATGCATCATGGATATCAGGTTAGGACCTACAAACAACTAGAGGGCTTGAGGGCCATAGTAAGTACACCATCCTTTGTAATTTTTTGATTTTTTGGTAGTTTTCAAGGCTTACAATTAGATCTATAGATGTGGTGCAAGAAGTTCACTACATATACTATTTTATTCACTGCAAGTGGATGCAATTCACTACATCTACTCGGTGTGACACAGTTACAATGACAAACCTACAATTTCTATTCATGATGCATTTTATTTTTCTAACATAGCTGAAAGGTTCAATGATGCATGTGCATTTGTGAGTTGCATGTGTAATTTTTTGACACAAATCCAAGTTTTTATGCTACATTTGAATGGAAGACCAAATGTGCAAAGGAGTTCAATGCATTTGAAAGTTTGAACCATATATGCATTTTTAGTTACACATTAGATTTTGAGTTGTATATGCTAGACAATGTGACACATTTGACTATTTAGATTTTTGGCCAATTTTAGATAAAATTTCCTCTATAATCAAGATAAAAAAATGTTTTCATAGGATTTTTTTTATTGACATTGGTCACTTGCTTATGATCATAGGTGGAACTAGACCCTATATTTATACTTAGGAGAGTCGACCTTCAACTTTTAGACTATGAGAGTGACTAGAGGATGATGAGAGTGATAAGCTACATGCCCTCAAATTGTACTATGCCACCTACATTTGCATTCTTTAATCTAATAAGGGTCTATTGAAAGCCTTGTCCAAGCGGTGGCATTAAGAGACTAGCTCATTTCACTTGCCTATAGGAGAGGCAATCACGACTCTAGAGGATGTGCGGCATATTCTCTAGCTTTTGATTCAAGGATAGTTGGTATCCTATGATCTTGAGTGGGGTTGTAGATCCCTTCAGAGTGATTTCAAGCATGAGGAAGTTGTAAAGCTAGGGGTTGAGTATGAGATCCACTAGGACATGCTCATAGATAGATATGATCTTTTTTATTATTGTCCTTTCTAGCATGATAGGTGTAGTCACGTGCCCTGAATGATGGGGGCATGGGTTTCTAGTGGGGTGGGGGGAGATGCTAGTTACGATGTTGACCTAGAGGACTATCTATGCTTGGGGGCCTTTCATGGTTTCCATGTTATACATTTAGCTTCATGATGTGGCATATCGAGGTGTATAGAGCTATTGACACTGGAAATGGATGCACAACTTCCTTGTTCACACAAAAGGGGAAGAATGGAAGAGGGATTTGATTTTGCAATGCTCACATTCAAAAATACCTTAGAGATTTCAATACAACCCAATGAAGAATATGAGATATCTTACTATAAGATGTCCTTGGAGATGAATGAAAACAAGAAATGGGTTCACTAGGTTAAGTATAAACTTGGAAAATTCAAGATGTTTGAAAACATAGTGTGATATGAAAAATAACACTAAATAACCTAAGAATGCAAGTAAAATGTAACATAAAGTTATGAAACTAGAAATTTGCACCTAAAAACTTGCTAGAGATGGAATAGAGCTCTACAATCCTAAAATTGCTACTTTTTGGACCAACTGGGACTCATACACCAAGCTAGGAGACTTAGTCCAATTTCAGGTGAATAATGCCAAAATAAGTTTCACACAAATGGGTACTCAAATCTATAAAATTCTTATTTAGGCTTAAGTAGTGGGACTCATTCACCAATAGTGGTGAATCAGTCCACCTCTAGATTTCTAGGAATTCAAAAAAAGAAACTATAGCCTTCATTCTACTCTACTCTTCCTAACAGGTTTCCAAATCTAAAACTATAGAATTCAACTTGTAGGTCTTCTCCAATCTTCTCTTAGGACTTTGGAAACTTTTAATCACTTTGACAATTTGATGAAAACTTTTCCAATCTTTCTCCTTGACAAATCTTCTACCTAGACCTGCAAATCATATACAAAGAGAGGGAAAAATGTTGAAGGGTTAGTGAGTAGGGGTTTTCCTTGGTCAAACCCCTTGTTGGTAATTAAACCTTTCAAATAAAATGAAATAGAATGGAGAATGATGAATGAACAAGTAATGATGTTGCAACTCACCAAACCCTACCAATAAGGTGTTGCAAACATGTAACTATTGGCTACAATGGATGTAGACTTAAACTCTAGCTTGATGTTGATGGATCTTGAATGTAATGCTTACAAATGCTACACCACAATTGTTAGCTCTAAAACAACATGACACAAACAATCTTTGACATGATGATTGACACTTAAAAATGCTCTTGATTGCTTGATAATCTACCTTGAAATTCCTTGAATGCTCTTGTGGATGCTCAAATGTTTTTGTAAACTATATGCATGAATACTTGAATGCTAGGTATGAAAATGAGAGAAAGAAACTTGTACTTATCATCAATTGTGCAATAATTACCAAAATTACAAGGTATGTGTCAGATCATGATGGGCCAAAAAGTGGTGATATGATGGGTATATGTAGGGTATGTAGCTGACAACTTTGTTTTACCAAAAATTGATGAAACGAAAAGGGTTTTTGAAGGATATTCTCAACTTTTAACCAATATAAATTATGCTTTACTTTGAATTTAATAAATAATTATTATTCATTTTCTGTTTGAATTACGACTAAAGTCTTGATTGATAGGCTAATTGAAAAACATCTATAGCTTTCAAATGGTCTTAGATTTTTTGAATCTAAAACATGCATCACATTCTATGCTTCACATACTATAAGATTAAAAAATAAAAAATCATGAAGTTTTGACCAAGTTAAGGTGGTCAGGCGTACAAGTTTCCATTTTTTAAAAGTTATAATAAAAAATTCACAATTAATTATTTACTTGGAAAAAAATTACAAAAGAATATGCATCACATCATGACATGAGTCCTCTACTTATTTCTAAAATCTTATAAAAAATATTATCATTTTATTGTGGTTAGGGTGGTTAGACAGACACCTACTTCTTATTTTTTCCTTGAAATATAAGTACTTGCATTGAAATTTCAAATTTTCACCAAATAGATTTAGTTTTTAAATAAACCTAGTAGTTTAGAAACTATATTCAATTTGCTATAGATTCTATTCTACGTATTTTTGAAATAATATAGATAACTTATTCATATTTTTACATCAAGTTGCCTAACTCTGATTTTTTTTTTTTTTGGCACTTAAGCACCTATTTTTTCCATGACGATCTTGCACAAACCCAACATCACAAGCTGGCCTTAGATTTTGAAGAATAAAAACCCACCAAAATTTTAAATTAAATTTGAATTTTGAGCTAAGTGGGACTCGCTTGCAGCTCTAGGAAAATGGGTCCCACCTAGGGGGACTCATTCGCCCAAAATGGTGAATGAGTCCCACCTTAGGTATTTAAGGAGGGTTTCAAGATTTTGATGCTTTAAATGTTATTTATTTAGATTATTCTAAAAAATACACATAAGTAAGCCTTGTGGATGCAAAATGGGGCCAATTAAAGCATAAGAAAGCCCAATTATTAATGAAAAACCTAGAAAAGTGTGAAAGTGTGTTACAACACTTTACAACACTTAAGTAAGGTACCACTAGAGTTCTTTTAGTTAACAAGGGCCCAAGACCTAATGTGAATGTGTTATCCACATTACAATAATAAATCAATGCAAAATTAAGTGAAAATCACAAGGAGGGCCCAAACGAGACAAAAAAAGTAGAAGGTTACTTTTTCAGTGTCCACAAGAGCATTAGATATGGGATGACTCTCCTAATGGTTTGGGATTGGGAGCACATTGTGGTGTTTTGACCACCCATGCAAAGGTAGCTAGGAGCAAGATTTCCCTATGTGTTCATTATGGAGGCATGGTGACACAAACACATGTTGGTGATATTGACTACTAGAGACATGCCATTGGCCTTTTGGAGTCTTTCATTTGGAGGCCATACAGGAACTGCACCCCATTTGTAGATGATAATGGCCATCTATCTTATTGCTATGAAAAATGGTATTTGATTGGTTGCATAGCATAGAGCCAACAAATTGTTGAATGGTATTTGTCAGAGAGGGTTTTTCAATAGTTTGGTGAGTAGCAAGGGCTTCCCATGGGAGTTGTAGAGTTCACACATTCTAATAAAGAGATTTAGCCGTGGGGATCTATCATTCCTATTGTTAGCATGGAGGAGGATATATATGAGCTGAAACTAGTACAATGGGGTGCAAGTGTAGAGATAGCAAACACAAGAATGATAGTCAAATAAGATGCATGGTGGACATAGCATAGGCCAACGCCACTTATAGATCTTGATAAAATTGCACCTGTATAGAGGTGTGGGAGAGGGATGATAGGTAGGTTGCAAGGATGAGGATGAGGGTGGGGGGATGGTGGAGGCCAAGGAGGTGGAGGGTAGGGAGAGAAAGAGGTAGAGCTAGATGTCCACCCCATCCACCTTGTCCACCAAGGTGAGATGGTAGTAGGTAGGTAGTAGAGGCTACTCATTAAGAGGAGGGAGTCAAAGATGAGGGGGTCAAAGAGGATGATGGATTGAGGTAGGATGAGGAGGTCAGAAAGAGGTCAACATTGGCATGGATGTCCAGGTAGGGGATGTTTGCAAGGACGAGGAGATGAGAGATAAACATGAGGAGAGGGAGAGGGTGGTGATGGATGAGGGGTTGGGGGAGATACCCATGGTCAAGGTGATGGAGGTTGAAGTGGAGGACTAGATAGTGGATGCACAAGTCATGGAACTATAGGTGCAATTATAGGTTGTATATGCAAAGGTATTGTAGCTAAGAGTTGAGATATATATTGTTGTGATTAGGGAATATAGAGCAGAGTAGATGATTTATTTTATCAACTGATGTGTCCCATCAACAAATTTTATGCAGGAGATTAGGAGATCCATAAGAGGTGAGCAATATTATCAAGATTTGTATTAGAGAGAGGTGCCACCTAGGCATAGAGAGACTAGCTTTTTAGAGGTCATGAGTATATCATATATCAAAAAACATTCCAGGTGATCATAGAGAAATGGGAGTGTCTCTCAACCATGACCATCACAATACCATCGTCCCTTAGGATCAATATCTCACCAACCCCATGATAGGTAGCCTCCCATAGGACCATCCCCATCAAGCAACAAGTGTAGCACTAGGTAGACTTTATTATGCATTCAAACACTAATATGTGTATATTTTGATTGAGCCTATGAGATCCATTTTTTATATTCATCCTAATATTGTACTATGATAGATTTTTTTTTATGTATATGGGATGCATGATTTTGATGGTGACTACATGATGTTTTATTTATTATGCATGTTTCTATGTGATTAATTATGATGCTATTGTGATGTTATGCATTTATATGATTATGAGATGATTCTACACGTTATGATGCATTATGGATGATGATGTATCATTTATGCTTATATGTGATTCTATATCTTATGATGTATGGATAGATGCACTTAATCTATATTCCTATGACGGATTGCTAAATATGCATGATTTAATTTTATATTTATGCATTTATATGCAGGATGGTTTTATATGATTATGATGCTTACATTGATGCACATGTGATGCATGCTTTATGATATGATGGATTCTTTATGATTATGATATGATGTAATATGGATATGTATGATAATATGATGTAATATGGATATGTATGATGTATGTAAATGTGATGCAATGATATGGATAGTAGATGTGGATTATGGATAATGTATGTAAAAATGTGATGATTTGTACTATTTCATTTTCATATGTGATGAGGGCACAACCCAAGACTTAGAAAATAACCCACAAACAAGAGAATAATTTTATTATTCAAAAAATGGAGCTTCTTACATGCAGAGGATCTCAAATCCCCAAGTTCTACAACACATACAAGTTACAGAAAGCTACAGAATCACCCTTTCACAATATGCAAGCTTGTCCCCAAAAAGTTACCCAAAAATTAGAAAACCGCCCATAAATAGAGCTCCTCTTTAGTTTGGAGCCAAAACAACATTCAAATTTGAGTTTAGGCGGTTTGGTGCCAAAAAATTACAACTTGAAGTTCAAATTTCAAAAGAACATTTGCAATTGTATCTTCTAGAAAGTGTGCCAACTTCCTGGGGCCATAACTTTTGATCCGGGATTCTGATTCACGAACCGCTTGAACCATTGGAAAGGTCTTGAAGTCAATAACGCACTCAAAATATGCTATGCCAATTTTTCCAAGTTTTGGGGCCGTTATGGGAACTCTAAGTGCCTCAAATCTAACTCGAAAGATTTTTAGGTGCAAATTTGGGAAACTAAAACTGCAATATCTTTCAACCCAAGAGTAGAAAATAAAAACTGTAAATTGGGAATTTCATTATGACGAAAAGGGTATCCAAAAATGTAAAAACATCTAAAACCCGAGAAACTTGAAATTTAACTATTTTTGGGTGATGCAAGATTGCCCTTACACCATTGGATGCTCCTACATCAATATGCAAATGTGAGATGTAAGATGTGTGCAATGAGATGTATGCTGATATTTTATGGATGTAGGATGACATATTATGCTTATATAAATGCATGATGATAATTTATGATGCTATCTATATTTTTTTATTTTTGGATGCAAATGGATGATATAATATACTCATGGTGATGCCTATGATGCTTCTAACATGAATTTGTATTTAGGATATTTTTGTGTTTTATAAAGTTCCATCAGGATGATTGTAGATAGAAGAGGCGAGAGTGTGGAGAGGATGGATGTTAGTTCAGAGTTAGTAAAATGAAAGGGGATGGATATTCTTGCTCGATAGATGCCAACCTTACATGTTTATAATTATTGGGTGAAAAAATTGTAGAAAATGGATAATAAACACCATGGAATGATAGAGACCAAGGTGGTCAAGGTTATCCATTTATGAAAATAGACACTCAACAACAAGGAATCCTATGACTCATACTAAGGACCAAGTTCCCCCAGTCTTTCTATCAAGAAAAATCACAAACAACAATCAAAAGGAAAAGAGGTCATGATCAATCATCACTCATCTAAATCCTTCTTGGGGTATCCTTGAGGTGCATAGCAACATGACTAAAGATAAATAAAAGAGATAAGACCACCTAGACCAAAAAATTCAATAGCCATTTAGATTGTTTTCCAAAGTTTATTTGTTGATAGGATTGATGAGATTGATTGACTGATTGATTGACAAGTTTGATTGATTCATTGACCAAACTGATTGGAAGTTTGACAAGTGTCACCAATTGATTGGCCAAATTGATTGATGAAGTTGATTGAATTATAAGATTGACCAATTTACAAGATTTATTGATTAATTAAATATGCCTAGTTTTAGGAAAGACATATCTTGTATAAGGAACACGATGAGATTGACAAATGACAATGACCAATTTCATGAAGGATGCATCCTAAATAAGACAAAATGATAAGACCATTGACTTGGTGGGTACTAATGATTAGGAAATTGACTAGTTTAGATTGAAGACTAGTTGGATGGTTAGTCTATTAATTCATGATTTGGTTTAGGCTGAAATCATTTCTTGTGTCTAAAAGTGTTGACCTTAGTAAGGGACAACTTATGATAGGACAAATGACAATAGAACAGGATGGAACTGCCAAACCATAAGGGACTGACCTAGTGCCTCAAGGGCTCATTGAAAGATGGCCTTTCCTACATTATACATGTAGATACATCGTAGTTTGAATAGACTTGGACCATCGGTGACTCATTATTGTGACATGAATCATGATTGATTTTACTCAACAAAACCATAAGGGAATAACCTAGTGCCTTGGGGGATCATTGAAACATGGTCTTGCCTATGTTATACATTTAGAGACATTGTAGTTTGGCTATACTTGGACTAACATAGACTCTAACTATATTTTGGGGTTTTTGGTGTTTAATGAATTTTTTGGATTTTTGATGTTTTATGATATTTTTTATTTTTTATGTTTTGAAAGATGATGCCATGTTTAAGATCTTACAAAGACATGATTCAAGGAATTAACCTTATTAATGTATAGGAACAACTTATTATGGTCAAAGGGGATTGATGGATGCAAATGTATCATGGAAGGGTAGAGGACGCTAAATGTTAATGATTCTTGGGCCAATGAGAAGGATGAAAATCATTGTTATGATAAGAAAAATATGGGTGGGAAGAGGTGAAAAATATATAGAATGATGATAGACGGTAAAGCAAATACTAGCTACACATGGTACATATTTGCCAAGTTTTCACCATGGTACTTATCCAAAGTGCCATCAAAGTGGTTTTTAGTATTGGATGAATTATTTCTTTTTACTTTTTTTTAATCTTCTTTTTTTATTTTTTTTATTTTTTTGGTGTCAGCAAGACACCTTTTTGCTAGGTTTTCATCAAGGTGATGATTTTATTTTTATTTAATTTTTTATTTTTTGAACTTTTTTTATTTTTTTTCTATTTTTTACTTTTGCCAAGATTCACTACAAGCTATGTATAATACTAGTGAAGATACATGTTGTTTATGGGCCCAAATAATGGTGCACCCTAGGAGTAGACAAATAATAAGCACTAAACCCATATTTTGTTGTGATGATGTAGGGACCCAACCAATTGGGCTCAAACTTTCCATGCATTTCTTGATCCATATAATTCTTAGTATTCTCTTTCTAAAATAAGTCACCAATGTCAAAGTATTTGACTCAAACTTTCTTATTATAGTTGCATCGAAGATGGTTCTAATATGCTTGTAAATGGGTTAAGACATTACGTATCTTCTCATCCAATAACTCAAGCTCATACAAACTGGGCATACAATACTCTTCTTCATTAATAAACTACTGCATAGACACCCTCAAGGATGGTAACTTGACCTCAATGGGAAGAATGGATTCAGATCCAAAGATAAGGGAATATGGGGTGTCTTTTGTGGGAGTGTAGATGCTAGTGTCATAGACCCATAATGCAGGATTGAGTTGGACATTCCAATCATGACCAACATCATTGATAGTCTTCTTTAAGATTTTAAGGATGGCCTTATTAGCTGCCTTAGCTTGACCATTGTCTTGGGAGTAGTATGGAGTGGTGAAATGGTGTTGGATATGAAATTTATCACATAATTCATGAACATCTTGAATTTTGTAAGGATGACCATTATCTATGATGATGGATTAGGGAACACTATACTGGCATATGGTGTAGTTAAGTATAAACTTGGATATTTTCTTACCAGTGATGTAGGTCATTGGAATGACCTCAATCCATTTGGTGAAGTATTCAATTGCAACAAGGTTAAACTTATGACCATTAGAAAAAGTAGGATGAATCATTTCCATGAGGTTGAGTCTCCATTGGGAGAATGGATAAGGTGATGTAAGTTGATGCAACACTCGAGTAGGCGAATGTACAAGATCTCCATGTATCTAACATTGGAAACATTTCTTCACAATGTAGTAGGCACCACATTCCATGGTAGGCCAATCGTATCCCGTTTGTATAAGCTTCTTAACTAGAGTAAGACCAATAGAGTGAGCTCCAAATATACCATTGTGTACCTCTTGTAAGTTTATTTGTGCCTCATATGAATTGAGACATCTGAGGAGGGTACAATCTAGGCTATGACAGTAAAGGGTATCACTGATGATTACATATTTGGAGGCTTGTTGGTTTCTAGACAAGTTAGAAGGGATAATATGGTCATGTAGGTAGTTATAAAATTCTTGGTACTGAGGAGATCCAAGACCAAAAATTTCACACATGACTTCATATTTGGGAACCTTGAACGTAGGGATCAACAACTGTTCCACCAAGAACTCATACTGTGAGGCATTGTTAGGAATATCCAAGAGATATCAAATGGTTTCCATTGCATCATCTCCTTTTTTCTAAATCCTTAGAATTTTCTCAAAGGAAATATCATTGAATTATAACTTAAATCTATCCATCATGTTCTTGTAATGGGTAAGCTTCTCATCATTTATATCATATTCATCATTAACTTGACAGATAACCAACTAGGAGTCACCATAGACTTTAAGATCCTTGATTTTCCATTTGATTGCCAAGCATAGCCCTATCAACAATGCTTCATACTCAACCATATTATTCATGCATGGGAATTCTATTCTATATGAATTAGGAATGGAATCCCCTTAAGGTGTGATAAAAATAATTCTAGCCACTTAACCATGATTTGTATAAGACCCATCAAAGTACAATTTCCATGCAGGAGTTTCTATCACAAAGATGGAATCATTAGGAAAGTCAAACAATAGAGGATGATCTACTATCATTGGTGCATCTGCAAGTAGATTGACTATCACTTGTCCTTTTATTTCCATAGGATTAACATACTATTTTTCATACTCAAGATCATGATCCATTTTGCTAACCTACCTTTCAAAGATTCTTTGCTCCATATATATTTCAATGGATCAATTTTGGCTATCAATTTTGTTATATGGTTCAACATACAATGTCTAAGCTTATGTGTGGTGAAAATAGCTATAAGGCACACTCATTTGATGGGATTATAGTTAAGTTGATATCCTACAATAAATTGAGTAATATAATAGATAGCTCTCTCCTTTCCATCATTGTCATTCTATGTTAGTAATGCCCTTAGTGTGGTGGTTGATATATATAGGATTAAGTGTCTACAATCAATGGGAGGCATGAGAACTAGAGGATTCAATAGATAATACTTTATTTTTTGAAATGTTTCTTGAAAATATTTAGTCCATATGCAAGGAACTCCTTTTTGTAGAAAATGTGAAAATGTATGAATATTGTTTGCTAACTAGGCAACGAGCCTTCAAATTGACTATATTCTTCCTTGTAGAGTTTTCAACTAACTCATGTTGGTAGGTGGGGGAATATGCATAATTACTTCTAATTTTGTGGGATCAATTTCAATTCCTCTATGAGAGACAATCTATCCCAAGAGTGTTCCTAATTAGACCCCAAACACACACTTCTTTGGGTTTAGCCTAACCTTATATTCTTGTAGCCTTTTGAAAATATTTTCTAATACTACTAGATGACCATCTCTTGTTAAGGATTCTGTCAATAAGTCATCAACATAGTCTTCCATAAATATACCCATATAGTAATTGTAGTGTGGAAAAATTTAACCCTTTCCATCTTCTCACTTGTTTTGGCCCTCCTACTTAAAATGGACTTAATAATGCCTTAATTTGGTGTTTTTAAATGTTCCTTATTACTCACACACTTATTTGGGCCCTTTTAATTAATTGAGCTTGATTAAGCCTTAATTGGCCCTTTAATTGATTTACAAGCCTATTAAATTACATTTTCCAAAGGGGAAACCAAATAATAATTAATGTCTAAACATAACACTTTACATTGAGTAATGCATGTTCTAGGTTTATGGACATGGGACCCATTCACCCATGGGAAAATTTGGGTCCTTGCTAAACCTTAGGACCTAAATTTAAATTATGTTTTTGGAAATATTTTAATATTTTCAAATCCATAATTCAATGTCCACTTATGATATTTGAATTTCAAGAAATTAAGGATACATACCTATAAATACAAGGTTATTTCACTATGTTTCACCTAGAAATTTTATGAGATTTACAAGGGAATTTTAAGAGAAATTGAAGGCATTCTAGAGCAGATATATCAGAGATTTATTGTAGCAATCCAAATCAATCCATCATGTCAAATTCTTCTTACATCATGCATGTTTTTGGAGCTAACATTGTGATATAGGTTTCATGATCAAATCAAGCATTCAAAGTATTATTCCAAGAAAGATTCAAGAGTCAAGATCCACATCCAATTCAACCATCTCATGAAACTTGTAGACCTCCTAATATTTCCATTATCAAGGTTTCATTCCAGGGTTTTTTGAGTGATAACATAGCTTTTTTCATTCTGCATTCCCTCTTTCATGTTTCATTTCAATTCAAGGTTTGATTACCAAAATAAGGTTTGACCAAGGAAAACCCCTATTCACTGAAAACAAACATTTTTCTCTCTTATATATATGATTGCATATTGAATACCTTTTGAAGTCCAAGATTTACAAATTTGTCAAAATTTTCATCATATGACGGAAACTAAAATCTTGGAGTCATTTCCAACATTTTGACTATGAAACCTATGAAAATTGGAAGACTCAAATCGGCATCAAAGCAGCCTAAAAGTTACAGAATAACCTTGCACGTGCACCCATTCACCCATGGAAGAATGATTCTTAGATCAACTTCTAGAAAGAACTTTTGGTGATTGGTACACAAGTATCTAGCCTTCTTAGATATGTATTCTAATTTCTATCTCTACAAATATTGAGTTTAATATTTTTGTTTCAAGTGTTAGATTGCATTTTAGTGTTGATTGTCTATTTCTATATTTTCTTCCCAAAGTATTGTTTGACCTTGAACCTCATCCTTCAGTCATAAGGAAAATTGAAGATTACCACTTTGATTTATTCACCTAAGGGTTGATAATAAATTCATTGTGTGGATATCATTTCCTAATCAAATAATGAGAAACAAGTCCCTTATCACATCAGATTTACCTCACCTCTTTATTATCACCAATTTTTCTTTATTTTAGTCATGAAAAATGGTTGTCATAGCTCTTTGATATGTTTCTTTGGCATTCTTGAGAGTAAAAGGCATAACATTTCAACAAAAGGTACCCCAAGTGCAAGTAAAAACTATTTTGTGTTGATCCTCAAGGGAAATTCTAATTTGATTGTATCCTAAAAACTATCCATAAGTGATAACATCTCCTATCTGATTGTGAGGTCTACTATGATGTCAATATTAGGAAATGGAAAATTGTCTTTAGGACAAGCCTTATTCATATCTCTAAAATATTTGTGCACTCTAATACCACCATTTAGCTTAATGATCAAAAAAAAAATTAGATATCCATTTTGCATTGTCTATGGGGTGAATAAAACAAACATCCAAAAGCTTCTTCAATTCAACCTTTACTAATAGTGAAATATGTGGGTGCATTTTCCTCAATTTTTTCTTGAGTGGTTTAGCATTTGGAATCAATGGTAGATGATGTAGACCAAGTTCAAGGTCTAGCCCAAGAATATCAACATATGACAAAATAAAATTGTCTCTCAAAAAATAATGTTGTAAACTATGGTTTTTCTTTAGTGGTCAAAGATGATGTAAACTGAATGATTGTAGGATTGTCCTTTGACCCAATGTTGACTTCTTCTAATTCTTCTACTAGCAATGGTGATCTCTCTCAATGAATGGGGAGACTATCCAACCCTCCATCCTTAGGTGCCTTAGAGAGGTTTTCACCTTTGGATATGTCCTTTATTTTTACTTTTTCATGGTCTAAAGGCACATTTCAATTTTCACCTAGATACTGTAGACATGTCAAATTAGCATTACGTATATGCATCCGCTCATTCTTAAATAAAATTCACATTGATCCATTTAGCAGGAAAATCAGGTTCATCATCCATTTAAATTAAATAAATTAACTTTATTTGATTTAATCCTACTATTACCTCATTTAAATACATCAAATCCTAACATTTCATTAATCCACCTTTATCTTGCATCGTCCATTTAATTAAATAAATCAAGACTTTATTTAATTGAAATCCAATTCATATTTCTCCTTTTCTGATTTAAATAAATTGAATATTTAAGTCATGAAAGTCAAACTAACCTAATCATCATTAATTTAATCTAACCATGATTAAATGCTAATCGTACCCACTTGCATTCTCTAGATTTAGCCACTTGCACAAATAAATCAATTTATTGATTTATTAAAAGCCTCATTTTCACTCAACATGGCCCTCAAGTTTGAAAATCATGACAAGTTGATTTGTCCCTCCAACATTGCATTTATTGCCAAATTTGAATTCAAATTCTCCCTCTCATGGGCACACTTTCTAAACACATGCATCAACCACTCACCACTTGACAAGTGTCTTCCTCTCATTTGTCCAATCTTTGTACCACATTAATCCATTTTGAGCATTCTTCCAATTTGGGAATATACAAATTGAAGCTTCATCTGTGAACATATTATCCACAAAGCTAATGCAAAGTCGCTCTCTTCATTTGAGAATTGATTTTTTCCACTCTACAATTTGAGCATTTACAACTCCATAATCTTTATGCAAAGTCATTCTCTTCACATGGAGAACTGATTTTTCCCATTGCATCCTCATCACCAAGCTTATCAAGGATTGGGAAAGGGCTTCTTTCCACATCAAAGAAGCACCAACCCACTATGGGATAGATATGTATCTTGTTTCTTGCATGCTTTCAATTTAGTTTGATTTGTTATCATGTTTGGGAAACATTTTGCATTATTTCATAGGAGTATTTAGCAATTTTGTATGCACTTACCTTCTTTATGGAGTTTAGGATGTTTGCAGATTTGAGAGGTGCTCACATATGGTGCTAGAAGGAGGGCTCTTCTTTGTTTAATCCAATCTCTACAAGGCTTCATTTATACTAATGTTATTATTGTCATTTGGAAGAACGACGTTTATTCCAATCTACTATAATCTTGAATAGGATAGCTTGACATCAAAATCAAACATTAGAATAGAGCGAAGATAAAACAAGATTGGAGTTGAAGAATGGAGCATCAAATTTAAAATTCACAGAAGTATTTTTTAATTCTTATCGCAATAATCTAGAACATCCATTTGATACTCTTATTTTTTCTTTTTGACCAATTGATTTGGGATTTAAAATCAATCATTGTTTGATGTGTTTTCAAAGTTGGGCTAAACTTGAACCCTAGAAACTCACTAGCTTTTGGATTTAGCTAAAATTGAACAAATCAAATCTTCATATTTCCTTTGGTGCTTAAAATGGATCAAATCATTGTTGTGAAGGATAAAAATGAATGTGTGCCTTTATTGTTTTGTAATTATTTACCTAAAGTATTATCATCAAAAGACGTATGTGCTTCTCTCACGCCTCACAGTGATCTTGAGAATCAAAAGGCTTTTGGTGACATTAAGTTGTGTAAATAATTTCCCATACAAACTTCAATTTGGGTTTTAAAATTGAACATCTTGTGCGAGTGTGAGTAGGGCATCATTGCGTATATTCTCTTTCTTTGAGTCGTCAAAGATTGATTGAGTTACAAATTTTGTCTTTGCTTGCTTTTGTTTATCCTAGAGGGCCTACCTTGGGGAAAAAGTACTCACCAAGGGAATGACTCAACTAGTAACACTCTAAAGCCAAGAGTATTTCCAGCTGGGATATAAATGTGGATATTGGACGAAATGCCAATATCACGCGGTTGACTCCGACAAGATGGATCCAAAAGGGGACTCTTGCCACATTGGGTCAACTCCTACAAATGGAAATTCCAAACTAGAACCCTTGTTTGTAGTGGCCTATTGATCCATTGAGCGAGTTTATCGAAGTTGTGCATTGGAACTTTGATTCCAAGAAGTTACTTGCCATGTCCGATCTTGGTTGAAGTATAGGGGTTAAGACTTCATTCTTAACATACCTTTATACTCTTTCCTTGATTTCATGTAAAATCATCTCTTCTATGAAGGCCATGAGGCAAGCCCACCAAGAAAAACGTATCAATTGAGCTAGGATGTTACATTGCTTGTTTGAAAACACAGTGTGTTTATCAAAAACATTGGAAAACCAACATTCAACATCATCATCAAAATTTCAAACCCCTTAGTTAGAGCAAATACCTTTGACAAAACCCAAGAACTATTGCTTACCTTGGAGATTATGTCCTTAGAGGTTTCTAAGGAATTGGGTTTACATCTTAATTTGCTCTTACAAAGGCCAACATTAGGCAACCTTTGCCTTGATTTCCTCAATTTCTGCATAATTCACTTTGTGGGATGAAAGGGAATTAGCACATTGGACATTCAGTTGAAAACCTAATCAAGAGTGTGTTTGTGGTAAAAAGAATATATTAAGCAAAGATTAACTCAATTGGACCCAATATATGTGCTTGGCATCCTTTGGTCATATGGTTTTCATGCAAACATTGGTCTTTTGATTTTGAATTACTCTTAGAGAAAGGCATGTTCTTCAATATCTTGGCCTAGTAAGCAAGTTTTTCCTAGGTTCATTTAGGATCAAAAAATAAAACATTTCACCCATCCCAAACACTTTATCGTCCCATCTCACCAAACTTTTATCAAAATCCATCCCACAAACAAACTTTAGAGCTTTGGAAACATCATTCTAGACTTGGGTAAATCATCCTTAAATCAAAATCATTTCTTTAGTTAGGTGTGTGGGAATGCATCCTTTCTCATACATTTAATTAAATCAGCAAATCCTTTGAACAAATTCATCCTAAGATCACATCCAACATCTTAGGGTTTACAAGTTCATCATCCAAATCCAACCAATCAAAATCAAACCTTAAGTCTAGCATTAATCCAAAGCCCCTAAATAGTCAACACTCATATCATTTACACCTTTCATCCTTCATCTCATCATTGGTCCTAAGAACCTTAGAGGTCACTTTTTCAACAAGCTCAAAACACAAGTAGAACATGGAATACAAAATTGATCCATACATCATGAGTAATCCAAATCAATTGAACTTTCAAATCCTTACAGTGTCGATTGATTATCAACACTCACATCTATACAAACCGTACATGGGATCACTACCTTCGACAAATGTCAATGGTACAACAAGTGTGAGTATGCCCAAATCAAATATTGGAACATATTTCTCGATGGTAGATCTAAATCCAAACCTGCAAGTCTGTCAACCGAACAATCAATGCATGAACCTTCAAATGAACAACATCATCCCATCAAATCCCTACAAGCCAAATGAGAAGGTACCAAGTACAAGTGTTCGAAACATGAATCTAGAAAACTTTGGGATGGATAAATTTGCAAAACATATGAGTATTCCAAACATTAACAATGGTCAATTTCAACCTATCATGCCAAATTTGAGTGTCATCCCAAATTAGAATATTGTCCAAAATCAAACACAAGTACACACTCAAAATCTTCTTGAACACAAGCCAAATCAACTATATCAAGGGAGTCAAGATCGAAATCACAAACAAATTTGGCTAGATCAAATTGCTACACTTACCAAAATAGTTGACTCATTGCGCCAAGAGACATCTCCACCACCATTTCCCATATCAACATCATTCCTTGGTTCAGGGCCTCCCCCTTTACCTAGAACCAATCACTCCATCCAAATCAATCCACCTAACACCAAACAATCCATCACATCAAATCCTTTGAATATACCATTGACATTGCACCAACAAATGGTATCTAATCAAATGACAACATCAATCCCGTCAAATCAAAATATGGTCTCCCAAAGACCTATCACCTTGGTCATCCCAACCATCCCTATCACTTCGATCATTCCAATCACCCCTATCACACCTGTCATATCTCAACCACTCATCACTACATCCAACACAATTCTGAATCCACCACCACTACTGCCAAAATCAAGTGCAATAAGTCAATATTGTAGCATCACACTAAAAGCACATCAAGCCTACCAACAAGTGCTTCAACAATCTCAAGCTACCCAACCAACACAAGCACAAACACAAAAAATGACAATTGTTGAGAACAAGGAGCAAGATCTCTCCATCAATGAGCACCTTGAATATTTTTTCACCCCATCTGATGATCAACTCACCATACATCAAGAGTCACTTTTTAGTGATCTATTTCAAGGAATGTTAGGATTATTTGATCCTATTGACATAATGCATGATCCATCAACCAATGATCATGTTGAAAATGTCTCTACATCACCTTATGAGTTAGAGGACATATCTCAAGAACTTATCCCAAAGCATGATCACATCTTTCACCAAAGTATAGCAATGGTCCTTTCCAAGACATATTGATCCCATTTGACCTCATGGTTACAGATACTAAAGGAACCTTAAACTCGACACTTGAGGATATCAAACCACTTACCATGTCTAAGGACAACACCCGGGAACCTTTTTTAAGCAATCCATCCTTTGAAACTAACCCATGTCAAGAACTTGATCCAAAGAATGTTGAAAGCAACTCCGAAATCATCCAAGATCAAGAATTTGTATCTTCAAGATACTACAATAATCTAATGGACACTCTCCTATCTATGCAAGGTGATCATATCCATACTCCTCCATCTACCCTTGAGATGCTTTCTTTGGATGGACACGTAGATGATCTTCATCTAGAACAAAATTCTATTACACACAAAGAGCAGATTATCAACTCCTACAATCAAACTGGGTTATTGACATCAGGATCAGATATATCCTAAATTTAGACTGAGGAAATTAGATATGCGGATGTCCAACATTATCTGCTCAAGGAAACAAGTCAGATAGAATAGGATATTCCAGAGTTAGCAGAGTAGCAAAGAAAAATAACATCATCTACAGTGGTCATTTGTCATAGCATGTTTACTAAAAAAGATATCTCAAAACAAATAGAATCAAGGAATGAAGGTGATACTATCACCATACTGGGGGCAACTAAGTCTCAAGAAAACATCGACATAGGAAGCACAAAGAATCATTATGATGAAACTAGTGTCAATACTACAACCAGCCATGTCATGAATCTTCATCCACCCATCACCCCATCAATGAATTGGGACCATCATCAAAAGAACTATTTGAATCAAAGTACAAAGAATGTTATCAAAGAAAAGGAATCTAATAAGCATAATGGACAAATCAAATACGTATGGATACCAAAACATACAAAGAAATATTATCCCTATCAAACTCCATTAGTCAAAGAAACTATGGGGCAAAAGAAAAGAGGGAAAAGTATCCATCAATGATGTTCGCAAAAGCAAAAGCAAGCTTTTCAAGTGATGTACAAAGTGTATCAAGCAGTTGGTCCTACTTCCACACACACTTTTGTATCCACCCATCATTGCTCATCTTCCCAAGTTTAGAGAGTCAAAGGTTCCAAACTGTCAACCAAACCATCTCTTATACCTAAACACACTCCATCCATGCCTCCACACATGATATCCAATTCTCACATCAACCATGTATTGGCAATGACCCTTTATCATAAGGATTCAAAAGGCACTCTATCATGATGTGCATACAAAGATAGAGTTAACCCTGGTATCAATGAAGCAGATCAAGAATCTCAAAAGTTGTATTCAAGTGCACGTATCTTAGCAAAGAAACTTCTTCAAGTAGGATATCAATGACACATTATGAAAGGGGCATCTACATCGACACCACTAGGTGGGTTAGCATAAATCTTTCAAAAAAATAAAAAAAATAGAAAAAGGATTGAAAATAGTAAAAGAAATAAAATTGTCCTCTAGTGAAAACCACTACGGTGGCACTTTGGGCAAGACCATGAAAAAAACCTAGCAAACAGGCATCATGTGTAGAATTGAGCATCTATGTGCACCAATTTAGATGAAAGCATCTCATCCCATCTATAATAAATCAAGCATTCCATCCATCTTATCCATAATAAATCCATCCATCCATGAACCATTTATCCAATCCATTTGCATATATCTACATCCACCATCTTAGTTATCTTGATCTTGATAAATTTTTGGTACACACTTTATGCTTTCTTATGGTAAACATCTTGACATGGTCTATTTTCATAGATCCTATCCTATGCAACATTATTTGAGCTATGAAATGCTATCCAAATGAGCATTCATTATCCGAATACCTTATCTTATCGCAAGACAATCCTTGGAATCCTTTGCGTGCTTACCATATCCATCCATCCATCCAAGATCCATCCATCACATTCCATACATTGCTAGACACTGGGGGCACATATTTACATCTTGCTTTAGGAATAAATCTTGATCTATGTCCTCCAACTTATGTGGTGATCTAAATATTTGGCAAATGTGAAACCAAAATGGTCAAAGCATTTGTGATCTGGAATCCAAATCCCTATCCCATGGCATATTTTGATGAGAATAAATTCCTTATCATTCTTCATCCTTCATTGAACATCAATCCAAATAATCACTCTCAGTTGCATCTAAGTTACACGTCAAACGAGACATCAAATCATCCAAAACATCTTTTATTTCAAACCAAGCTTCAATCTTGATCAATTGAATCCAAACAATCCATAATCTTGGGATATCCTTCCTGATCCTTGTGTTGCTTAAACACTATCCTTGCATTGTTGTGCATTCTCAACAATGTTATCATCATCAATCATCATCAATCATCATCAATCTTGATCAATCAATCCTTGCATTGTTGTGCATCATTGACAATGTTATCATCATCAATCCTATTAACATCTTAATCTTTGTGTTGCTTAACACTATCCTTGCATTGTTGTGCATCCTCAACAATGTTATCATCATCAATCCATCAATCTAATCAATCAACCTTAGCTTTGTTTTCAACAAAATCCCAAATATAGAATGATATCATCACACATGTCCATATCCAAATCGTTAGAATCATGCAAAAATCCAAAAAATTAGAAAATTAGAAAATCCAAAAACATCCAAATCATCGAAAAATCCTAAAACAAGTTGAAAGAAAAAAATATCAAAAACATTGGAATCTAAACTATGTCGTCTCTGAGCTTAAACGTGGGCAAGACTAATCTTTGATCAGCCCCCGAGACATCAAAATCCAAAAAAAATTCAAAAACACAAAATCCAAAAACATTTGAAAAACATCAAAATCCAAAAACATCCAAAATCACATCAAAATCCAGAAACATTCAAAATCCAAAAACATTTGTAAAACATCTTGAAAATACCAAAAATAGCCTCAAAACATTCCAAAAACATCCAAATATTTGAAAAAATCCATCCATCCTGTCCCGCTTTCGCCCACAATATTCAATCATCCATAGTAAACTGATCATCACCTTCATCCTTTGGCAATGCAAACATAACAAATCATAGCAGTTAGCAAAATCAATCTTCAATCGTAAAATCAAAATTGAAACAACAAATCTTTAAAACAAAATCAAACTCTTGATTAGTCACAAACATGTCAATCAACCTTATATCAACAACCTATCAATCAACTTATCAAACTATCATCATCCTATACAATGCATGTCCTATGATATATCGTTCTGACACTGGGCATCATTTTGGATATCACCCTGGATTCTTATCCTATCAAAACAAATCCCTTTGGCTGAAGGTATGCAGAACATTGACTTGTTTGCGTACTCGATCTTTTATTTTGATTTATCTTATTGCACTCATTCCAAGGACCTCTCGATGATATCCGAACAAAGGATTTAGAGAGATAGGAATGGGGCAATGATCATTATCTTTTTTCTGTCGTGCTTGTTGGACGTTCTTGTAAAATAACTTGGAAAATACTTGCTTTGTTAGGTACGCCCTAGCAAGGTTTATGTATGTCAAGTGTGAACAAGAATACTCCTATCTGTTTGTTGAGTCAAAGTCCATCGCACTAGGTACAACACCATCCTAGTTCTTTATACCTTGATGCATCGTATCTACATGTGTAATCAAACATAAGGTAAGTAGCTCTTTTAAAATCCTAATCCTTGATAAGCAAATCATCCATTTCTCACCATCATCTCTCATAATGTTGGCTTGTTGGACCCTCTTGCCATCATCTAATGTTTTTCGCACTAACATTAGCGTGAATAGTTAATCATCATCACTAGTACATCCATCATGCATCCATTATGCATTCATCTTGCATCCATAAATCATCAGTATTCTACATATCATCTCACATGCATGTTCATCATCAGAATATAGATCTATTAGTCTAAGCATCTCATAAATCATCCATTGCATAATCACAACATATCACATCATCAATCTCATCCATCTCATATCATATCATCATTTAAGTTGTTTAGGATAATATAGATTTGTTATTCTAAGCATCTTAAAATCATCTCATTTCCATCATCATCCATAACTACCCATTTTGAACCTCTTTATCGCGAGATGGACCCTCAAATCGAATTATTTTGCTCGATCTCTCGAGGGGGCAATGTACCAGTGTACTTCTTTCTACTAGGGCATCCAAAAAATTAGAAAATTTTTGAATTTTGATCGCGGAAAGTTTATTCTTTGAACCAACACAACAAGTACACTGCTTCAAAGAGGGGAAAAATGTAGACACGTCAAATTAGCATTATGTATATGCATCTGCTCATTCATAAATCAAATTCACATTGATCCATTCAGTAGGAAAATTAGGTTCATCATCCATTTAAATTAAATAAATTAACTTTATTTGATTTAAGCCTACTATTACCTCATTTAAATACATCAAATCCTAACACTTCATTAATACACCTTTATCTTGCATCATCCATTTAATTAAATAAATCAAATATTTAAGTCATGAAAGTCAAAATAACCTAATCATCATTAATTTAATCTAACCATGATTAAATGCTAATAATACCCACTTGCATTCTCTAGATTTAGCCACTTGCACAAATAAATCAATTTATTGATTTATTAAAAGCCTCATTTTCACTCAACATGGCCCTCAAGTTTGAAAATCATGACAAGTTGATTTGTCCCTCCAACATTGCATTTATTGCTCATTTTCTTGTCCCCCTCTCAAAATTTATTTCCAATTTTGAATTCAAATTCTCCCTCTCATGGGAACACTTCCCAAATCTTGCACATGCATCAACCACTCACCACTTGACAAGTGTCTTCCTCTCATTTGTCCAATATTTGTCCCACATTGATCCATTTTGAGCATTCTTCCAATTTGGGAATCTACAAATAGAAGCTTCATCTTTGAACATATTATCCACAAAGCTACTACAAGGTCACTCTCTTCATTTGAGAATTGATTTTGTCCACTCTACAATTTGAGCATTTACAACTCCACAATCTTTATGCAAAGTCATTCTCTTCACATGGAGAACTGATTTTGTCCATTGCATCCTCATCACCAAGCTTATCAAGGATTGGGAAAAGGCTTCTTTCCACATCAAAGAAGCACCAATCCACTATGGGATAGATATGTATCCTGTTTCTTTCATGCTTTCAATTTAGTTTGATTTTCTATCATGTTTAGGAAATATTTTGCATTATTTCATAGGAGTATTTAGCAAATTTTTATGCACTTACCTTCCTTATGGAGTTTAGGATGTTTTCAGATTTGAGAGGTGCTCATAGATACCTATTCTTTTTATTTTTATTTTTATCATTTTTCTCACTTTTGTGACTTGAGGGAGGATCAGACTCTCCAAAGTATGTTGCATTGTCAAGTTCTATGATGAAACCCACTTTATGATCCCCACTTGGTATTCCATCACAAAGTCCCATGAACTTAGCAATTGCTTCATCATTCTCAAATGTGTATAAACTCAGTGGTCCTTGTTGGTCCTAATCTATCAATTGTGGTAAATGAGGGGTAATTCATCATCGGTATCATCATGGTTTAATGATTAGGTGGATATGGTGAGAATATAGGTATAGTGAGGATCTGAAAAGGAATCAATCTAGATGTTGATGTCCATGATATTGGTCAGGGAGGATAAATCAAATTCTTAAAAGGTATTGGATAGGTCATATTCATTGGATGTGTAGGAATCCCATTCCCACTCACTAGAATCAGTTTGACATAGTATTCCTTAGATGTATAGATTTCATTTGAAACATTAATTTTCTCACTCAAAGGCAACTTAGTACTAAGAAGACTGAATTTTTATGCTACATACCCTAGCCCAATGTTATTTAGTTAGTGAGGAGGTAGTATTAGTTCCACCATTCCATGTTTGTTTAGAAAAATACCACTATGTCCACTGTATCCTTATTGCTTCATTGTTTGGAACCCTTTGGTATAATCCTCAACTAGTAACTATTTAAGCTCAATGTCTTATTCATATTTGTAAATCCATGTAGAGATGTCTATGCCTATAGGCTCTTTGCTTGGTTCCTCCCACTTGATGAAGGTGGTAAGAGGGTTGTGGATAATGATTTTAGGATAAATAGGATGATTTTTTCCATAATACTTTTGTGATTTAGGCAAATTTCCAACACAAAATAACCTCTCCATGTTGTATTCCACACATTCCTTATCACGGATCTAGACCATGGGTTTGGAAGGTGTGGAAAATGGAGTGGGTGGTTTGATGAGGGAAGATGGATCAATGTAGTGTGATGAGGTAGAGGATTGAAGCTTCTTGATTAATGGACACTTCATGTTTAGTGGTTCCTCTCAAATTACTACAATACTAGAAAGGGTAAGGATCACCTAGTATGGTAATTTTGAGGCCATTGTAAGGAAACTTCCAGGATTGATGGTAAGTGGAAGGTACAACCTTCATGGCATGAATACATTTCCGACTATGGATAAGATTGTAAGGCAAGTCCATCCCAAGACATGGAACCTTGTGTTCTTAATAGTGAGGCCAACCCTCATAGGAAGTGTGATTGATCCTTTGGATGAGCAATCATCATCATCATAAGCCTTAATGACAATTGTCTTAGAGTGATCTATGCAAGCCTCAGAGAATCCCAATGTTGTGACCAAGTTTAGTGTGCATATGTTCAAACATGATCCATCCCCTACCAATACTCATTTTATTTTATGTTTATTAATATAGACTTCAAGGTGTAGGGGTTCATTATGATTTGGATTTTGTGCAAAAAATGTGACATGGTAGGGTGTAGCTAGGTATCCAACCATGGCCTAAAACTGGTTGACATTTAGGTTAGATGGTATGGATACATCTTGTAAGAATTTGTCTAGAATGGCCCTGTGCTCTTGGAAAATATGAAATAGTTCAAGAATGGATATCTGTGTGGGTGTCTTTCCTAGATTATCTAGGAGGTTATACTGAATTTTCAGTTGTGGATTAGAGGAAGCCCCTTGCAAGGTCGCCTTAGCTTTTAGAGTGGTAATGACACATTCTAAAATTTTATTAATGGTAATGGTAGCAACATAATTATGAAGGGCTTGAATGTGATTAATGGTATTTTCATACACAACGCAAGTATAATTAGAGTTGTTATTATTTCTTGAACTAGGGGCCTTCCCTTTCCCATGGTCTTGTAAATGAGATTTGAAACTGGTGTGATCACCATTAGCCTTACCTTGTGAAGTATCCACTAATATATCTCCACGTTCAATAAGATCTCGGATGAGGTCTTTGAGTGTCCAACATGATGATGTTTTTTCTCCTTTTCCATGATGATATTCATAGAATTCATTCTCATTCCACAAATTTGGTTTAACTAGTGTCAGTTTATATGTTTCAATATCAAGAATCTAAATGATGTTTGACTATAAAATTTTATTCAAAACTCACTCAATGGGTTCCCCTAAGGGTTTGTATGTTCTTTTAGTGTGTGGAGGTCCTTTGTGTTGTTGATTGTTTGGGACTACATCTAGTGTTTGATCATGGCTAAGTGTTGTTGCATTTTATGTATATGGTCCTTTAAGATGAATGGTGGGGTGACTTTGAGTTACAACTTTAGCATCCACCACCCCATCATTAGTGGAATTCTTATTTTATAAACAAAAATTTCCTTTGTCACTAGAAGTGTTTGGAGTTTCTTTGAAGATTTTGACTAGTCCTTTTGTCATAAGAGCCTTCTCAATAAAGAACCCTTTTCAATGACATCTTCAAAGGTGGTGCAACAGTGAATTTGAAGCTGGATAATCACTTCTATGTTTATGATCTCTATAAAAATGGTAACTAATTGTTTCTTAGGTATGTACCAGGGACATTTGTTAGCCATGCTGCACCATCTCTAATAGAATGATGTGAGTGACCCATACTCTTTTATCTTGGTTGTACATAATGTTGCTATGGTCATGTCACTTTCTATGTTGTAAGCAAAGTGTGTAATGAATCTACCATCCAATTCACCCCATGTTCGTATCCTAAGAGGAAGGTGTGCAAACCATTCTAGAGCTAGCCCTAGAAAGATTTGTGGAAATAGTCTCATAAAATATGTGGGCTTGAAAGTAATGTCCATACATGCCATGTTAAACTTTCATAAGTGTTCCACTATATCCCATTTCCCTTTGTACTTGTTAAAGTTTGGAGCAGTCAAATGTGGGGAAAAAAGTGGCATGTGTATACTTCTATCAAAAGGGTAAGGGCACAATTCCTCCATAGAATATGTCTTCTTAGTTGTCGCCAATTGTATGTTGGCCATTTTTTATTGTATTTATTGCATCTATTACATCAAGGTATCCATGGGGGATGGTGTTATTTTGGGTTGACTTTGCATAAGGGGATCAACATTGGTGTTAAGAATATCGTATGATAAATTTGGCACCAATGTGTGATTTGGATTAATATTTTTTTGCAAAGGATTTGAATTACCTTGTTTATAATGTGGGGTAAACATGGTATTGGTATTAGTTTAATTTTGTGGTTTGAAATTGGTGTTTGGTGTGACATATTGTTGTGATGGAAGGGGATTGGTGTTCAATTTTTCCCCAAAGGTCATGTTATATTAGGTGCAACATTAATCATTTATGTTGGCACTCTAGATGTGACAATATGAATTCTTCTTGTTATTTTGGGTGGATTTTGACTTGCATTGATTGATGGTGGGGTGATCCCACAATAGTGGTTTACAATTTTTGGCCAAACTAGACACTAATATAATTTTTTTTTACTAAATCTTCACTTTTGGGCATCTATAGCAGCTAAACCATGAGGAATTTGAAGATGATGAAAACTAGAGTTTCTAGACATTTTTCTATAGATTCTAAATATATTTCTTTCAAAAAATTTGGAATTAGATTGCACTTCTTTTTCCATATCCCTTGAAAACTAGTTATTTTCATAAAACAACATTTTTGAAAAGTGACACTCACCGTATAATGCATAACTTTTCTTCCATGAAGGATAAAATTCTAATTATTTCCAATTTAGATTTGTAACTCTGATGTCTAGTGCTTCCACTTGGTTAGATAATTTTTTATTGAATATTTTTTCTTTGATCAAGTTTCAATGTCAAACCAATTACAATTCAGACATAGTGCAATTGTATAATGCCTAACTTTTTTTCTTTGTATCAAAATTCAATTTTATTTTATTTTTGGATCAAGGACTTCAATATCTAGTGCATTCATATTTTTCAAATTTTTTTTGATAATTTGCTACTTTTCCACATGTGCAAAATAGAGAGTTTGATTTTCAGTGAAAATCCTATGTTTAATAAAACTAAAAAAACAAATATATAATAAAACCAAAACATATTAAAATTATAGTCATTGGATACCTCATTCTAAGGACTACCTGATTCTAGTTGGGTTTGTGAAGTATCCTCCATTTTCATCCTCAACCTGAGCTTCGAAGAGTAAAAATATAGACTTTTTGGGTGTCTGGGGGGGAGAATAGGGGATAAGGTGGGTTCAAGCGAACCCCCAAGGGTTCACTCAAACCATGGTTTGCTCAAACCTTGGTTCAAGTGAACCATCTTTTAATTTGTATTTACTTTCTTTTTTTTAGTTGGGAAATGGTCAAAAAGCATTTAAGTGGGTTCACTCGAACCAATAGGTTCATTTGAACCCCTATAACAATTTTTTTTGCCATGGGGTCATTTTTTGTGAGTTTTCCTCCCTCCATCAAATTGTAAACCGCTATTGTGGCTTCACCCGATGTAATGTTTTGAGTTCCAAATGGATTTGTAAATGTCATTCCAAAGAAACTAGAAGATGAGCTACCAAATGTAAAGGTTGGTGATGAGCTCAATTTTTGTTTAATCTTAGGTAGATTTTATACTTTATTTGTTGGCATTAGCATGGACTTTTAATCATCAAATGTTAATGTTCTGTATAATGTTTCCCTCAAATCATTGACATTAGGTTCATCCTATCTTTATGGTACTTTGATGAAAATTAACATATTATGAAAATTATCTATATTAATTATGCATGTGATTGATGAGTGTTCTCTAACGTGATTTTAGATGTGTCAATAGTATGCATACTGACATTGGCATATAGGACAATGAATGGATGCTAAGTTAGGAAAGGAAACTGACAGGTCACCATGCAGGAGAATCATCTAAGGAGTCTACTAGAGGTTGACAATGAAAGATTCCCACGACTGTCATTTGTAATTGCCTTGCATTTGTGGTATCGAACAATTGTAGGTGTTACTACAACATTGAGTTCACAATTGGGCATGCATGTCTAACTATATTCCCTGTAGTTGTAACTTGATATTATTTTTCCTGCTTTCCCTAAATGGCATCCTCTTAGTTAGTGGGAGTTGACCACCCTATTTAGCTAGAGGAATAAATGTAGAATCAAATCTTCTTCTTGAAGAATAATAGATGGAGAGACTGATTGATAGATAGAAGGATTACTAAAGTTCATAGAAATGGATACTAGTTCTAAATCTCTGATTGTTGTAAAGATGATATTGATGTGTTGAGCATATACACTTGTACATACAACCATGTTACTCTGCTATTGATTTTCAATGAATGGGATGATAGTCTGAATCTAAGAATTTGAATGTGTGTTAGTCTTAGTGGATGCTCATCCAAAGGGGCCCACTTGGTGAGTAATCCTTTCTTTAGATTAATTAGTCTAGTTGTTATTTCCTATTTTGTACTTAGGTCAAAATCTTGTATTGAATGTTCCTGAAGCCACTAAAAGTCCATTTTGTGTCTATTCCTCCAACCAAAGCAAATAGAGTAGTTCCTACCTGTTAGCCTATATCTTTATTTCTATTATGTATTTTAATTGTTGGTTAATGGCTTATTTCCTTCCTACAATTTACTTCCAGTACTATGTGTTTCTTAATTGTAGGCTAGCAATGGCTACTTAGGAATTCCTAGTGCACATATAGTGCCGACCCATTTCAAGTTTATGTCCCTAGGTTGACAAGTAAATGCACCTCCATGGTGATTGAATAGCTATTTAGTTTGGATGTCCATTCCCCGGATCATTGTCATAGAAGCCCAGCTATGAGATCATTGTAGGAGGCTAACATTTTTGGCACCATTCTCTAGGATGGTGTCAAGCTAGGAGGTTCTTCATAGTCATTGATCCCTATTATAACATTTATTTTTAGTGTTCTCAAGTCCCCTTTTGCATGAGTAAATAGTGATTTGTTATTATTTGTGTGAGCTGGCTGAAGCCAATACCATAACAAGTTGAGATCTTGAATATGTCAGAAATAAAGAAGAGGAAGCACCAGTTTCCTTTTTGTTAGAGTGTATCCTAAAGCCTCCTCTGAAGGCCAAAATTAGGTTGATAATCCCTTGCCTTGGAAACTCATCAAAAAGATATGGGTGATTTCCTCCTAGTTGAGGATGACTCACTCTGCCAGAATGACAACCACACCACTAATGCTCCTAGGCTTGAGCCATTTTCAGCCACTTTGAAATAATGGTTTATAAGTCTAGAAAGAGATACCATGAAAACTCTGGAAGACATAATGACTAAGTACCTTGGAAAATACAAGGAATATTGTTGAGACAGTGATACAAAAGGAGGTGATGCTTTTAAGGTGCCATAAAGGGAAGATGAGAGCTTGGAGGATTAAATTTCTAGGTTTTTGTCTTGCATATAGGAATTCCCACACCATGAACCCAATGAAGAAACTCATAAGCTATTTTTCTTGAAGGGAATCCATGATAATTCCATTGATGCTTTGGACTTGATGGCAGAAAAAGATATCACTCATGTTCCTTGGGAAGACATCAAAAAATTGTGTTAGGACCTCATTAGAGTAGCTTCAAAAGGAGAAAGAAGCTGCCAATCCTCTACCAGTACATTTCCAAGAATGGAGATCAGTGAATTATTGATAGACTTCACCCAAAATATCTTAGATAATCTAGATACTCAGTTGAACGTACTTCAAACTAGAGACCAACAAGAAGAGGCAGAAGTAATGATGGTAGAGTATTGCTCTAACTTTAGGCAAGAGAGGAAGGGGTATAAATGCAAAATGATGTCTAATACTGACAACAAAATTTCACCTGAAACTGAAGAAGAAAAAATTCACCATGATGAATAGGGGAAGCCATGGGTTCCCATACAAGGTATGCTACCCAATCCATTATATTTTTTTAGGCCAAACTAGACAATTAGTCTCACAAATCCATTCTCTCAATCCCAATAGCCTACCATGATACTTCCATTCATTAATGCACACAAACTTATTTAGCTACCAGCTCAAGACACACCCTATCCAAATAATACATCATAGTTGCAACCAATATTCCTTATTGATCCAAGCCCATCCTCTGTATATGTTGTGACTGTAAGTGAAGTCCATCAATATCCTAGAACTAATGAGTCAATTCCTTCCACATATATTATCATTGAGCTACCTATGGAAGAGGGACAAGAGCCCCTGCATAGTCTCATTTAGCCAATAGAACTTGAACCAAAATTACCATTTCCTCATGAATAAAGAATTGCCAAGAATGAGAGAAACAAAGAAGATGTGACTTCTGACCCTAAGAGTCAGCCAAAGCGCATATGTGTCCAGAACATAAAGGATGTTCCTATATCTAGAAGGATAATTAAGGGAGCATTTTTTAAAAAGTTGGAGAGAATAAAGAAATACTTGATTATAGCCCATATGATGAGACAACTTACCATGCTTTCAAAAGTGACCATTCTCAAGTACAATACTTCCAATACCCTTGTAGTAGCAATTGCTATCCATAAGAACCACATGGAGAGATTTTCAAGGTAACCTGAAGATAGTCATCAATACAATGACTAAGTACATCCTATAGCAGTTGAATATTAAATGTACAGGGCCTAGTTCTACTATCCTGCAATTTATTAATAGTGCTACTATGGGGCCTAATGGTCTTCTAAATTCTTGGAGGTATTTAGCAAACCCCATAATTTTTTCTTTATGGCCCCATATTCATAAGAAATCCAAGAAAATTAACTTGATGGCACAACTCATAGTGCTAGTTACCCATCCTGCAGATGATCTTCCTACAACCACTCTACCTATAGAGACACTTCCTCCAACAATAGACATATTTCATATTGTGCTGCCATCTAGACTTAAACAATTAGAAAAGTATTGCTAGCCTGCGTGGGACTACTATGCCATGAAGGAATCATATCTTGAGTCCTATATCCATTGGGTCTACATTAGCACCAAAAACTAGCTAATAGGACAATCTCCACAAGAAATCAACTTTGTATTGAAAAGAATTGACAAAATAAAGTTGCAGAAATTGGTAGATAGCCAATGGATGTCTTTGTTAGTAATTATACCAAAGAAAGGAGGTAAGCAGAGAGTTTGTATCAATTAGAAGAGACTCAACATTCCAAACACCTTGGACAAAGTGAGAAGGATAAATTTGCACTACAACAAAATAATGCAAAGTCAGAGAATGAGATGGCATGATTGGGAGAATGCATCTTAGCCAAGTGACTGGATAGTGGCAAATAACCCCAAGTGTTGAGATAATGTAGCAAAGTTGTGGGTAGAATCTAATGAATTTAGGATAGCTGAACAAGCCTTCAGGGGTGGACTCCTACAACAAATTTCCTAGTGATCAGTACATAGGATTCCTACAGCCGGGAGTGGTGGAACTAACATTCCACCTCTCGACTAAATTAAGGTACACATTTTCCATAATAAAGATTTCCACCATAGTGGAAATCCATTTCTTCACCCATCTGCCCATTTGTCTATCTGTACCACCTTTCTCTTTCTTCCATCATTTCATTTCACCTCACTCTACTTCATGTCACTCTCATTAATTGCTCAATCATTTCCAAAAAGGGAAAATTCATTATTTTTCTCCATAATATCTGCAACCACATCCTTTGCACGCTCATGTATGTATGCAGTAATTTTCATCTTTTAATTACCTTTTGAGCACATTTATTTAATCATCACACATTATTATAGATAATCACATGATATGTCATCATTCCCTATCAAGCCGTCATTTCTTTGCCACATGTATTGACACTTGTCCAAGATTAGGTTGGGGGGAAATAAAAAAAATTATGTGTCAAATTAAAATTAGATTACGTCAGAAAATTTAAATTGGCAGATTTGAAAATATACCTCACATATGTGAAATGATGTTAACTAAGCTTCCAATCCTTTCCATTATTATTTGCATTTATCACCCCCTTTCCTCACCTTAATTGCCTTGTCACACAGGCAGAAAAAGGTAAAAAGAAGAAATCAAGGAGGAAATTTACACAACACTAGAAGTAAAAATTTAGTAGTAAGGTGGTGTTTTCTAGAACAAAAGTTGTAGGAAAAGGGAATTTTACTGAGCAAAAGGTAATTTCAAAACATGGGGGGTGGTTTAATTTGACATGAGCCCTTAGTCCATGACACATTACAAGATGCACAATTCTTAGTAGAATTCCAGCACTATGGTTGGTTTGATTATTTCACAAAATTGGAAGGATTTGATGAGGGAATTGCACTTGAATTTTCCAAGACATTCTCAGAAGGTGAAGACATGGTGAAGGGATTAGAAGTAGTGGCAACTGAAGGAAGAATTTCCAAAATTTTAGGGCTACCTGCTGATGGTGAACTATACCAAACCTCTAGGGATGCCAGATCAACCAGAGCAGAATTTATAATGCATGGCAACCCACCAATTAACATTGATAAGCAGGATGCAAAAAGAATGTCTCTGCTTGAACCATGGAAGTAGGAAACTATGCATATTATCAGATATATCACCTGTGAGGGATGACTATCCAATCTGCATTTTGTACACTTTAAGCTCTTGATCCACCTAAGGCATGGAAGGAGAATGAATGTGCCTAATGTTTTATACAAACTACTCTCCATTATGGCAGTTGAGACTAGGAAAGGTAGGGATAATTTTGTCTCTCACCACTATTTGATAAAATTGTTAGTTAATAAATCTTTGCATGATGTGTCTAGAATTTCTTGGGAGGATTTTATTCAAGTTAATCAAATTATCGTAAGGAAGAATTTTCTAATGTTCAACACTTTCCACCTAGGGCTATACCTCAGTTTTGTAGGTCTAACAGAAGATTAGGTATAATTGAATCCACCCTCTGATGCTTCAACCTCTAGTGTTGGCCCTAGCACAAACACTCCTATAATAGACAAATCCATATATATTAACTCCTCTAAGGAAAAACACTTAGAAAGAGTAGGCTCTTCATCTAATTTTGATGACAATGTTCCCCTACAAGCCCTAATCAAAACTAGGGAACAAAGAAAAGATGAGGCAAGAAAAGAAGAAAAAAAAGGAAAAACAGTTGTTAAGTGCTAGAAAAGGGAAAATTGGCCCTATTCATCCTGCAGCCAAGGGAAATATACAAACACCTTTAGGAGACTGAAGACTGTTGAGCCAACTTCGTGCACACCTTCACAATGAAGCCAAGGCCTTGATGAGATATCACATGAGGGTACTAAAGCTCCTACAGCATAGGGGCATGTTGAAGAAAAGGGGGAAGATATCTTTAAGGATGAAGAAAAAGTGACATTGGAAGACCTTGCCAGTATTGCAAAAGAATTTGAAGATGAGTGGGAATTCCTATAGTAGAGCCAAGGATAGGGGCAGTACTTCTTGCAGCCACAATAGGAAGCACAACAAGAACTAGCACAAGCTTAGGAGCAGAAAAAAGAGATCCTCTAGCAAGAAGAAAGTAGGGTAATACCCCTGCAGCCACAGATGATTGCACAGCCTGAGGTCATGCATGTAGTATTGTATGAGGAGTGACCAACAACAAATACATTGGTAGGGATTCATAACCATCCTAATTTTATAGTTCATGCAACAATTCTAAATTTATGGAATGAAATAGAAAGGAGGAAAAGATTGGAAATAGGAGAAGAAGAAATTAAAAAGTAAAATTCAAGAGAGGGATGAAATCATTGAAGAACAAAATGAGGAGATTGTTTCCCTGAAAGAAAAATTAGATAACATTATGACTTTGGTTCCATTAATTATTGAATCTCGGGCTCCTCTGAGAGTTTATACTTTTCACTTGAAAGAGAAATACCTTTCCTTCAAATTATCAAAAATTGTTTTAGACTTGAATCCCTCCATTGAAACCCCTATTGAATTCTTTAATGCCTATAAATTCACCTCTCCTAAAATGAAAAACTTGTTATGTGAATTTTACCTACACAACTATGTAGTCACCCAAGATCATGAGTGGAACCCACTATTATATGTTGGAGATGTACAACTGAGAGCATTCATGTCTTGGGCACAAAATGAAATTGGTTGGGGAGAATAGAATATTTCCTATAGAAGGATAGAGTTCACTATTTCCTTACATGTTAGAGCTGAATCAAGTAACCCAAGGGATATTTGTAGAGAATGGCTCAGAATGCTTCTTAGGCCGAGCTATGGTAATATAATTATGCCCTAGATGGAAGTTGTTTATACTGAGTATGAAGTGAAAATAATAGCAAAAGTGGAATGTGTGAGAGGGTACCTAGCTCAGCAATAGAATAGTCTAATAGATGAGTTAAAGCAAGTTGACCCTCACTCCATTCATAATTATGTTGCAACCTTGAAAATAATTGATAGGTACATTCAGCTTGGGAGAGAAAAAGGAAGATATTGGATTCCCCTAACCTTTCAACCACCAATTCTTATGTGGCCTATGCCAAATTACAGACTCTATAGATATGATTTTGATACAAAAAGGAAGAGGTGGGATAGATTCAATAGGCTAGGAGGATTATATTGGGATCCAAACTCACGCACTACAAAAACAGATGTTTATCAACTTGTTGTTGCAGATTTTAGAGCCTTAACCAACCAAAGGAATAACCCTAATTTCTTGTTGGAGGACCAACAAGAAATTAGGCTAGGAGGGAATCATGAGCTCAATTTTTGGTTAATCATGGGTAGATTTTATAGTTTATTTGTTGGAATTACCATGGACTTTTAATCATCAAATGTTAATGTTAGGTATAATGTTTCCCTCAAACCGTTAACATTAGGTTCATCCTATCTTTGTGGTACTTTGATGAAAATTAACATATTATGAAAATTATCTATATTAATTATGCATGTGGTTGATGAGTGTTCTTTAAGGTGATTTTAGATGTGCAATTACTACGCATATTGACATTGTCATTCAAGACATAATGAATGGATGCTTAGTCAGGAAAGGAAACCAACAGGTGACCATGCAAGAGAATCATCCAAGGAGTCAACTAGAGGTTGACAATGGTAGATTCCCATGAATTTCATTTGTACCTACCTTGCATTTATGGTAAAGAGAAATTGTGGGCATTACTAAAATGTTGAATCCACAATTGGGCATGCATTTCTAACTAGATTCCCTATGGTCGTAACTGCTCTTTTATTCTTTTTCCTACTTTTCCTAAATGGCATCCTCTTAGTTAGTGGGAGTTGACTACCCTATTTAGCTAGAGGAATAAATGTAGAATTGAATCTTCTTCTTAAAGAATAATAGCTAGAGAGACTAATAGATAGATAGAGGGATTACTAAAGTTCATAGAAATGGATACTAGTTCTAAATCTCTTATTGTTGTAAAGATGATATTGATGTGTTGAGTATATACACTTTTACATACAACCATGTTGTTACTCTGTTATTGATTTTCAATGAATGAGATGATAGTATGAATCTAAGCATTTGAATTTTTTTTAGTCTTAGTGGATACTCATCCAAGGGAGCCCACTTGGTGAGTAATTCTTTCTTTAGAGTAATTAGTCTAGTTGTTATTTCCTATTCTGTACTTAGTTCAAAATCTAGTATTGACTATTCCTGCGACCACTAGAAGTCCATTTTGTGTATGTTCCTATAGCCAAAGCCGACATAGTAGTTCCTTCTTGTTAGCCTAGATCTTTATTTTTATTATATATTTTAATTGTTTCTTAATGCCTTATTTCCTTCCTGCAATTTACTTTCAATACTATGTGTTTCTTCTTTGTAGGCTAGCAATGGCTACTTAGGAATTCCTAGTGCACATATAATGCTGACCCATTTCAAGTTTATGTCCCTAGGTTGACATGTAAATGCACCTCCATGGTGATTAAATAGCTATTTAGGCTAGATGTCCAGTCCCAGAATCATGGCCATAGAAGCCCAGTTATGAGATCATTGTAGGAGGCCAACAGTTGGTACTTGGGATATGGTATGTGGTCTCTTAGGTCCAAATGTTGGAAGATTGGTGATGTGTGTAGTTGTCACAATGTGTGATGTTGCTCCAAGGGGTAGGTTACTGAAAATTTATTGTGAAACGAGTTGACCTTATGTAAATGTGTTTTGAATAAGACCTTGGGTTTGTGACTGTGTTACTCCCTCTATAATTTTTGAAGTACCAAAATCAAAGGGAAGTTTTCCACCTTTCTTAGCAAGTGTGAGAAAGAAATTTTTGGGGACCATGTTGATAATCTCATCCATAATATGTAGTATTATTGGGTCTTGAATAACATGTTCAATTTATTTGGGGGTTAAACATCTAGTGACATGAGTTAACATGAGATTGGAAAACACATTTGAGATTTCTCTTTATGGTGTTTGAGGTGGATTTGCATTTGAACCAAGGTTCATTCACTAGTGTTATAGAAAAGGGAAGAACTTGAAAAATCCATGTCCTTTATTTTCCTTCATGACCTTGTTTGAACCATTTAAGACTTATAACCTAAGGATATGCAAAGTGATAATGCAAGATGGGATACAAGACTATTGAACCCCAATCCTAGACCTGCACAAACACAAGAAATAAACACAATTTTAGTTCAATATGCAAGTCAGTATTAAGATTCCCCATGAAATCTATTTAAACTATAAAGAACAAGAAATGAGATGAATAACATAAGGGGACATAAACAAAAGCTATCAAATCCTATTCAATGTAGAGAAAACTCTTGATCCCATGGGGGAAATGGTGCCAATTTGATGTGGAAATTGGCCCTTTCCCAACTCTTATGCAAGCTTGTGATGATTTTATGAAGATTTATCCACTTCATGGTTGATTCAATAGAGGTCCATGAAGAAATATGTGATAACCTAGCTATGAACTTGATAAAATGGATGAAAATGGATATGCTTGAGTATAGTAATCTTGCTCAAATTGTAGATGATCAAAATGAGGAGAGAAGCCTCTTATTTATAGAAAGACAAGATGGAGGAATGAGCAAAATGGAGCAATGTGGGATCATTCAACATCTAATGGGAAAATTCCACCTGTCAAGATGTGAATGGAGGAAGCTTGAGCATAGTAAATGAAATTAGGTGGAATTTGAAAATTATGAAATGAAATGTAAGAGGGAAAAAGAATGAATTAAATGCCACTTGGTTCAATGCACAAGGACATGTAAGAGGGAATGAATGTCTTGTTGGAAGGAAAAATCCACTTGGAGGGATTTTTAAACTTGAAGGAATATTCCCCTAAAGATGAAAGTTGAAAGAAAATGGGGATTTATCAAATCCTTTAAATGCATTTTCATGTGAAAATGGAAAAATCTAGAGAAATTGGAGTGATTAGGATTAAATTAATCAGGGTTTAATTAATTTAATGAGGGATTTAGATAATTTGACTATTTGATTTAGATTTTTAGGTTGATTTAAATCAAATCTAAGAGGAAAATGATTTAGATTTAATTAAATAAGGATTTCATTTATTTATTTAAAGAGGGATGATGATGTTAGATTAAATCAAATAAGGTGTAATTTATTTAATTTAATAAGATGACTTTAGAGATTTAATCAAATAAAATAAATTATTTAATTAAATAGAGACCAAAGGGTTAATTAAATAATTTTGATTTATTTAATTAACAATAGAAAATGACTTAATCAAATAAATGATGATTTATTTAACTAAGGGACGAAGAGTGATGATTTAGCTGAAAAGATGATTTAGGATGAAACTGTTGGAAAAACAAGGATAGACAACTGCAAAGGGGGGTTGAATCAGTTGTTACAAAACTTTAATTTTTTTCTAACTTAACTTAATCTTAATCTTAGATTTGATAAATAAGCAATTAACGCATCAGAGAGACAAAGAACACCAAGATTTTTTTCATGGAAACCCTGTTAGGGGAAAAACCATGGTGGATGTTAGTCCACAAGATTATACCCTACTAAAAGTATAAAGAGAATGAATAAAGGGAATGCACATGAATTTGGACACACTACCTAGAGCTCATTGCTCAATTACAAAAGGAAGACACACTATCTTACATAAAGATTTGGATTACAACCATTCAGATTTTGAACTGTGAAATTAACTTTTGTCCAAGCCTGATTAAGGTTCTAATTAAGCTCAACACTTCTTCACACTTTGCCCAATTCTCTTCAAACTATACTCTTCAATTATATTCAAACATACACACATAGGATCACATGAAGCACACATTCCTCCGATCACACAATCACTCTTATATATCCACTATAGGAGATTTCACCACCACCTAGTCAGCCAAGAAAAATAAAACATATTTATAATGTCAACCCAGATTTACAAATAAATTTTTTAATGTGCACCCACCAAGGTCAGCCACAACATAGTGGAGACCCAATTTAACATCTCCAACATGTAAATACTTTAATTAATTTCACCTTGAACATCCACAACATGCTATCATCAACATGTCGACTAAGAACATGAAAAATTGAACATGCACAAGAAAAGATCTTCAATCACTAGCTCACGAGATCAAGTGGTTGAACCACAAAGACCAAGAATGAACTAGAGACATATGAGAACACCATGAAACAATAGAGAAGCATCCACAACAATTAAGATAGCCAGAATCACACAAACTTCATTCAGGAACATTGATAGAGACCAGCAAAACACTATTAGACCATAACTCACATAGAACTTCGCACGAACCTCTAAAACTTTTGGTAGGTGATATAGACATATTCAAAAATAAACCCTTTAATCCACATCAGCTAATCTTTTATTTAGATAACAAAATGCTTTCATGACCTGCATAGTTCCACTAGGAACACAACATTTTTCTTAAAATTTTCTCAATATCCTCAACATATACAATAATAGATACACCAAATGCTAATAGTGTTCACATCAATGACAACCACATATCAGAAACACATTCACATCATCCAACAATCTCCCAATACAAATAGTGTTAGTAATTAGGATCAAGTGTGTCGGTACATTTTGTGTGTCTAGATTTTGCCCCTCTTTGAAACAAAGTACCCATTGCATTAGTTCAAAGAATAAAATATAAAGTACTTGTTGCATTGGTTCAAAGAATAAAATATCTTGATCAAAAGCCAAAACTTTTTTAATTTTCAAAATTTCCCCATTACTAACCTAGCTGATGAATTATGCCAATATATTGCCCCCTCAAGAGATTAGATGAAAATTTCAACTTTTTTTGGGTGATATTGCAAAAAAAGAGGACAAGGTGCTTGACAAGTCCATAAAGACTCTGTAAGGTCATAATCATGCCAAAACAATGAAAAATGATCCATGTAAAGACAAAATTAGGCTCAAGGGGGCTAAAAACCTAGCTGGATAGCTAAATAGGGTAAAAAAAACCCTAATTTTTAGACTTAAATAGGCGTTGAGGAACCACTTCTAATTTATTTGCACATTCAGCCTTTAGAAATTTTTTAGTTTTGAGCTCTGACCCCCTTTGTGAGATGGCATAATGATAGCTTTCCCACTGCATTTCAGATTGAGTACACACACACCAAAGGCTACCTGGCATTGGACCACTAGTGAATCAACTTGACCCAACCTTGTTTTTCATTTTTTGGGGAAATTTATTAGCTTAGGAATTTAGGACTTTAGTAGTAGTCTAGTTTTGCACAGCTTGAAGGTCTCTTTTGGCATCACACAGCCTCAAACTATGTCATAATCATGAATAGTGACATTGCAGTGTAGTTTGGAATTAGGGTTAAAAATCCAAATTGAGCCACATACAAAAAGTGCACCATGACGAGCCTCTTTGCAAATTAGGGTTTAGTGCTAAACTAGCTTGCTCCTCAATTTGTGACACTGTAGTGGAGTTTGAGGGCCAAAGGCTTCTAGCAGCATAGTTTGGAACTTTCAAACTATTCCACACCCACAAACAATAATATACAAGTTGTTTTGGGTACACCAAAACAAGTTAGGATCACGTTTTTTGATAAATTTTAATGTGGTGACTTTCATGATGCAGGAGGAGGTGATGATACTTCATTCATAGGAGCACAGGTACTGGGAGCTTTTCACATTTTTGTAGGGTATGCCCAAGCGATAGCAAGAGCACCTAGGGGTGATTGAACTATGGTACATTTCTTATACATTGCCTATGAGGACTCACTTGGGGATGATGACAATGCTTGCAGAGTGGTGGCACAGTGATACATCCTCTTTCCACCTTCTAACAAACATTGCCATAGTCACACTAGAGGACATGTAGCAGATACTGAGATTGCCCATCCATGAAGAGTGCATGATTTATTATGTGGATGCTAAGAGGGAGGCCTAATATGATCTTATGGGCCTTGATGAGATTGCCTTTTGTGAGGGCCAGATCAAGCTAGAGCATTATAGACTCTCTGTGTCAGCCTTTCAATTAGTTATTGTAGCTATCATATCGGGTCTTGTTGCAATAGATCGGTGGGGCCAATATATCAATCCTAGATGGGGGATCACTTGGGAGCATATGGTCCAAAGACTAGTATGCTTTGCATGGGGGATAGTACTATTGGCCTCATTGTACATAGATTTACATGATTTTGCATACATAGACAATAGAGCCATTGGGGCAGGGGTCACACTCCTTCATATTTGGGCTTGGGAGTACATCATTGTGCTTCATTTGAGGGTTGTTCTAGTTAATATGGAGCTAGATGGTCTAGCTATTTGGAAATACAAAGGAGGTGTCTCTTTCACATGCATAGGACAACACATGATTCCCCACAGGAGGAGAGTCCTAGATGATATGTGATCTTTCACATGGTGGCCATATCTTGGATGGCCTACATGGTATAATAATCTGTAATAGCTCTTTTTCGTAGGATAAGATAGGCTCATGCAAGGAAAGGAGCATACGATGTTAGAGAGATGCCTACTAGGTAGAGTGCAGAGATAGTTCAAGCACCCCCAAGACAGGCTCGATGATTAGTATGTTGTGATATTTGCATGTACAATGAGATAGAGCTCATGGGGCTAATACATACCTGTAGTCGAGGTTGTTCAGAGTTTCACATAGCTAGTGGCTAGGTCATGGCCATATGATCAGGGTCAGGCCAATGTAGGTACCACACAAGCATACAAGGATTGGTTTCAACCACCTCTTAGATTGATAGCACTAAGCACACCATCCGCTCAGCGCAGGGCCAAAGTCAAAGGAGAAGGTCGAGGTAAGGACTAGGGAGGCTGAGGAGGTAGAGATGAAGATGGGGATGGAGATGGGAAATTTCATTAGTCAGATTAGGACAAGGGCCCATAGGATTAGGCACAGCTAGATCCATAGGTAGGATCATGACCAGGAATGACAAGATCAGGATACTATTATGACATCGCCTAGAGACGAGGACCATGTACAACCACCCCTTCAACCAAACCCCAGGGATGGTCAGATTCTATAGGTATAGGCATAGATACATGTACTTACAGCTAATAGGGATTTGTTATGGGCAAAGGGGGACTAGGAAGTCCAACAAAGACAAGATGTGGAGCTTAGGGCTACATAGGAGATGGCCCACCATTAGTAGATTGAGAGCATGTCTACATCTTCCTCTCGATGTTCAACTTTGCTATGAGCATATAGAGAGGCAGTCAGAGAGGTGGATTATTATAGAGTCCACTACCATCAGGTCATGTCCTGTGCATCCCAAGTCCCAAATTATTCTTAGTAGATAGGATACAAACCTCTAGAGGACCATAGAGATAGATAGCTTGGCGATGGCAAGGGGAGCCAACAGGGTTAGAGCAGTTTTTTTATCAGAGATAGGATTCTTTTGGTGCCCCATGGGCTCATTTTTTATAGCCCTGTGGGTCATTGTACTTTATTTATTTGATACACACTTGATCCAATTTGTACCATGACAGTATATTTTATGATATATGAGTTGATTTTGATCCAATGTGTGGTGTCCTATTCTATTTCATGCATTATGGATAGACTTTACTTCTATATGTGATGTCATGATTCTATATTATGTGATGCAATTTAATGATGCTATGTGATGTAATGCATTTCTTTTTCACTATCTTTCTCTATGCACTTTTTATGATGATGGATACGAATTGTTATGATATGAAAAATGCTTAGAGTAACAAATATATATTATGCATTTAATGGATGAAGATGATGTGTAATCTTTTCTTTTCAATACTTTTCTCATGTGTGATATGATGATAGACTTATGATGTTATGATGATGCAAATGGATGGTGATGCATATGATATGGTGATGATGTATATGTTTATGATATGATGCCTATGTTATGATAATGCAAATGCATGTGTATGATGTGATGGATGTTAATATTGCTTATGCTCTTTATGATTATGCTATGGATGTTTTATGAGGTATGTGAAATGATTTCATAATCCATATGGGATGATTGTTTTTATGCTTATATGATGAATGCATATGGTTTATGAGACGATTAGAATAATCAATCTATATTATGCAATGATGAAGGTGATATGATAAATGCTTTCCATATGATATGCATTTATGTAGTATGTTGATGGTTTGTGGATGCATGATGAATGCATATATGATGAATTTTGATTAACTACCATGGTACCATGTTAGCATGGAAAAGGAGATAGAAGAAAGAAAGAGATTCCAACAAGACATGAGATGATGATGATGATGATTTGCGTTTTAAGGAGTTTGAATTTTCAAAGGGACAATTAACTTATGTTTGATTACACATATAGGCATGATGCATCAAGGTATAAAGAACCAAGATGGTGTTGCACCTAATGTGATGGACTTTGACTCGACAATAAAATAGTAGTTTTCTTCACACTTGACATACAAAACCTTAATTAAAATGCAGTTTAGATATTCCAAACAACTCAAACCAAAGCATAGAAAGGAAATCCTTCCTATGTGGTCAACAAGATATCTAAGACACCTTCCCTACACCTAAACAAAGCATGTATGACCAAGGTTATATTACAAAAATATCCAACAAGCACAAAAATTAAAAAGATAATGATCATTGCCTCATTTCTTTCTCTCTAAACCCATTCATTTCGATATCATTTAGATGTCATTAGAATGAGCGCAATAAGATAAACCAAAAGACAAAGATAAAGTAAACAAACAAGCTAATGTTCTTCATACCACTAGCCAATACTAAACTACGGTGATGCCTGATGTTGATGTCCATTGTAAGAAGGATGCATCCTAGGACATGATGTTATCAGATGATTGATTTGGGACTGATTGGATGATAGGCTATTGACATAAAGAGTTGACCAGCTTGTTTACATACTGACCTAGACTTCATACTTTCACATTTTGAGTTTTCACTTTTAACTTGCTAGACTTGTTTCTGCCTGTTTTACCAAAGGTTGAGGATGACAATTGATTTATTATTAGTGATGTTTATTGTGGGTAAAAGAAAGATGAGATAGATGGATTTTTTTTTTAAAATTGTTTTGAGGTTGTTTTTTGGTATTTTTCAATATTTTATAAATGTTTTAATTTTTCAAAATTTCAAATGTTTTGGGGTTTTCTGATAGTTTGACTAAGAGACTAACCAAAAGACCTATCCTAGGGGCCTCAGGGGCTGATCAACTAGATTAGGCTTGACTATGTTATACATGCATAGACCATGTAGTTCCACTGACACAGACTTCATTATTGATAAAATATGATCAGATGGACTATCAGTTTATTATTACAGACACTTAAAGGATTGACCTAAGTGTCGCAAGGGATGATCAAAGATCAACCTTGCCTACATTCAAAGCTTAGAGATGATGTATTTTGATAAGACAAATTTGTTTTTGAATTTTTGACTGACTTTTTCACCTAATTTTTTATTTTGATATGAATGTCTTGGGATTTTTTGATATTTTGATGTTTTTGGATTTTTTTATTTTTTATTTTTTTGGATTTTCTGATTATGGTGACTTCAAGAACATACATGAATCCTACTCGATGAGAAAATTCCCCTAGTGTGATGCAATAGACTACTCCAATAAAGGCAGGAAAAACTAACCTTGAGAATGGGTTGAGTAGTACTCAGAGGGATCATGACATGAACACAGGACCAAGCTATGATGCCAATGTCAAAGGAATGATGGATGGGGACATGGAATGTGATGGATGATGGAAGCATGATGGATAGATAATGAAAAATGATTCATAATGATCCTGGTGGATGGAATGTGCTTATTTATTCAAGTCACCTATTTTCTAGGTTTTCACCAAGGTACTTCCCCAAAGTGCCACTAAAGTGGTTTTTACTGGAGGACAATTTTTTTCATTATTGTTTTTTATCCTTTTTTTGTTGGTTTTTTTTCTTTTTTAATTTTTTTGTTGTCACCAAGATGTCTGTTTGCTAGTTTTTCATTAGGGTAACTATTTTTTCAAGACATTTTCTAAATTTTTTTTTTTTTGGTTCTATACCTTGCAAGATTTAGGCATAAAACTTTTTAAGATGGGAGTTTTTCATGGGATCCTATAGAAGTTTTCCTTCAAGTGTTGATAATTGATATGCCCCTGACTTATATCTTGCTATGATGACAAATGGCCCCAACCAGTTGAATTTAAATTTTCCTTTGTTGTTTGGATTTGGGATGTTCTTCTGGTTCTCCTTAAGCACAAGTTCTCTGACTTTGAAGGTCTTGCTCCTAATCTTCTTGTTATAGTTCCACTTGAGTCGGTTCTAATACACCTGCAAGTGGTTTGATGCCTCCATTCACTATTCATATATTAGTTCCAACTCATTTAGTATTGATACCTGATATTTTGTAGTGATATTCTCAGTGACAGGAGCTCGATCTTGATGGGTAATATGGCTTCTAATCCATAGACCAAGGAGTTGAACTTGTGGGTGTGTGGATGTTGGTTTGATAGTCCTCAAGGGTGAGATTTAGCTATAGATGCTAGTCATTGACTATTTTCTTAAGGATATTTAGAATGGTTTTATTGGTGGCTTCTGCTTGACCATTACCTTGGGAATAATACTGGGTAGAAAAGCGATGTTGGATTTTGAATTTGTAGCATAGGTCACAAACATCTTGATTCCTGAATGGTGTCCCATTATCTGAGATAATGGCTTATGGGACACCATAGCAGCATATTAAATAGTTTATGATGAACTTTGATATTTACTTTCTAGTAATGTATGTCACTAGTATGGCCTCCACCCACTTTGTGAAGTACTCAGTGGCGATAATGATAAACTTGTGGCCACTGCATGAGGTGGGGGTTATTTTTCCAATGAGATCAGCCCCCACTATGAAAAGAGCCATGGTGTTACAATAGAATGAAGTTCTTGAGTTGGTGCATGGATGAGGTCCCCATGCTATTGACATTGTAGACACCTTCTGACATACTCATGTGCTTCTCTTTCCATAATAGGCCAATAATACCTCATCTTCAACAATTTCTTGGTCAAGGTCATACCAATCGAGTGTGAACCACATATGCCAATATGTACCTAAGTTAAGGTGGTGAATGCCTCCTCAACATTCAAACATCATAGCAAGGTTCCTTCTACAGATGCTCCTACAGTAAAGAGTGTCTCCTAGGATGACAAATAGGGATGCTTTTTTGAAAAAAAAAATCTTAAGGTTTGAGGTTATGTCAGCTAGGAGGACTCCTATTCTCAAATAGGTGTATATTTCATGGTACCATGGATCACTAGGACCAATGATTTCACACACAAATTCTAACTTTGGTTCCTTGAATGTAGGCACGAGAAGCTACTCTACCAGGAATTCATGCTTTGGTACACTATGAGGGATATCTAATAGGGATCCAATTGTTGCCATGGTGTCTGTTGCTTTGTTGTTTGCTCTAGGTATATGCTCGAATGTGATCTTGATGAAGGATTCCTTAAGAATTTCCACCAATTTATTATATGGATTTAGATTTTCATCCTTAGTTTGGTACTCATCATTCACTTGATTGATTATTAGTTGTGAGTCCCCATAAACCTTCAGAGCCATGATATGCCACTAAACTACTATTCCGAGTCCTATGGTTAGAGCCTCATATTTTGCTGTATTTTTTGTGTAGGGAAATTCCAACTTGTAGGATCTTGGTATGTAGTCTCCCTATGGAGTGATGAAAAATATGTTGGCTCCCGATCCATGCTATGTGTAGGAGCCATCAAATGATAACTTTTAGTGGTCTGCTATGCTCAAGTTGAAGATTGATTCATCAGGGAACTCTAAAATTAGTGGATTCTTTGAGTACATTGGTGCTTTTGCCAATTGGTCTGCAATAGATTTCCCTTTGATGGCTTTATGTTCTACGTACTCAATGTCATATTCTAATAGGATCATGACCCACTTGGCCATCCTTCTTGTGGGCACTACTTTGGAAACCAGGTACTTGAGTGGGTCAATTTTGGCAATGAGTTTGATTTTATGTGCTAACATGTAGTGTTTGAACTTTGATGAGGCAAAAACCACTACTAGGAAATATTTTTTGATGAAGGAATAATTTAGCTCATGCCCTACCATGGTTTAGTTGATGTAGTAGATGGACCTCTCTATTTTTTTTCATCATGCTGAGCTAGGAGAGCATTGAGAGCTATTATTGTTGCTGATATGTAAAGGATTAGAGGATTTCTTGGGATTGATGGCATAAGCACCAGAGCTGTGAGAAAATACTCTTTGATTTTCTTAAAGACCTGATCACACTTGTCATCTCACTTGTACACTACCCCCTTGTGGAGTAGGTGTGAATATGGGATTGATTTTTTTGCTAATTGAGCTATGAACTGACAAATTGACTAGAGCCTTCCTTATAAGCCTCTCAACTATTTCAATGTCTTAGGTTCCTCCATCTCGAGGATTTCCTTTACCTTAGTAGGATCTATTTCAATTCCTCTCATAGAAACAATGTATCCCAATATCTTCCCTGATTGTAAATCAGAGACGTACTTCTTTGGATTAAGGTTGACCTTGTATTCCTCTAGTCTGTTGAAGATGGAACTCAATGCTACTATGTGGTCTCACCTTTTTACAGATTGTTCCAATATGTCATCAACATAATCTTCCATAGTCTTATGGATCATGTCATGAAAGATGAAGTTCATGGCCCTTTGATATGTTTCATCAACGTTCTTTAGGAAAAATGACATCATGCTCCAGCAATATGTCACCCATGGACAAGTAAAAGTTGTTTTATGTTGATACTCTTTGGCTATCATGATTTGGTTATACCTAGAGAAACCATCCATTAGTGTAAGAATTTCATGTCTCTCGGTCATATCTACAATCATATCAATGTTGGGAAGTGGGAAGTCATCTTTGGGATATGCCTTGTTCAGGTCTCTAAAATTTGTGCATATACGGATGCCCCCATTAGGATTTGAAATAGGAACCATATTTGATACCCACTCCAGATAGTCAATTGGTCATATGAACCCTACATTAAGTAGTTTCTTCAATTCCATTTTTACTAATAAGGCTATTTGGGGATGCATTCTTCTAAGTTTTTGTCTGACAGGCTTTGCTTCAAGGTAAACTTCTAGATGGTGGACCACAATCTCTAGATCAAGCCCGAGCATGTCAGCATAGCTCCATGCAAAGTTTACCTTTCTCTCCCTTAAGAAGGTGGCTAGGAGCTCCTATTCTTTGATGATAAATGATTTATCATAAAATGTGATATGTAGAGTTTCTTTTGTTCCTAAGTTGACTAGGTTGCAGTTCTCGGCTAGAACCACTGCTTTTCCTGATGTAGAGCACTGAGAGGAAGATTGAATCATTCATCCTCAAGCACCTCAAAGAGGTTTTCACCATTGTATATGTCCTTTTTTTTTACTATTTTAGGGTCATAACGTGCCACAGTGTGGTTTTCACTCAAAGACCTTGTGATTATTCTTAAATATTTTCTTTTGTGACTAAAGGATTCAATCATCTCCTTGTAGTAAGCTTGTGTGTCTAGAATAATATCAAACCTAACCTTGTGATATCCACATGGTATCATGCTCTATAGTCCCATTAATTTTGAGAGTTCATCATTTTTAAAGGTGTTCAAAATCGGTGGTCCTCGTTCGTTGTAATCGATAAGCTAGGGGTAGATTAGGTTGATATCATGTGTTTGACTAGTTGACTCAAATGACATGGTACTAATCATGAAAAGAGGGTAATTCTCAAAAAGTATAGGTAAGTTAGTTATGGAATCTTCCTCATCATTATTATTGTAGACATCAGTTATGTCAAATGTGAAATTGTCTTAAGGCATACCAGTGGATATAGGTAATTAAAGTGTGGTTGCCAGTTGCTAAGGAGTTTTGCTGTTCTTAACTAGGGGATTTTAGCCATGTATGGTTATACTATTAGCGGTACATCCAGGGCCAATATTTCTCATTCGTGTTTTAGGAATGATGGGTACTAGAAGTCCATTGTCATTTTTTCCAAGCTTTCTATTTCTCTCATAGCCCATGGTGAGCATCATTTGTAAGCCTTTACTATTGTCATACATAGGTAGATTGACTACTGGTCTATTGTCTTGGTACAAGAGATGGGATGGGTTTTCTTCTATTACTTCTTAGCTAAGGTCTCCCCAACTTTTGAAATTGGAGGAGCCTGCTATGAAGGTTTGGGATGAGGAAGCATCATTTAATTGTGGTCATCCTCGTGACCTGGGAGATTGTGGTAACTCACCTACCACAAAAGTATTTTTTAGAATTGTATAGTGTCCACACCCATTTTTCCTAGATAATGACCTTAATATTGAAGATGGCGAGTATGGCAGGTTTCTCTATCATAGAAGTGGAGGCGAGAGTAGTTGGATCAATTTATGGAGTTGACGGGCCTTCATCATTCTTGAGCACTTGGGGGATTTTGTAGTATTTTGATTCTAGGCTCTTGCAATAAGAAAAGGGTTTCAGATCCCCTTGGATAGTCACCTCTTGGCCTTGGTATGTGAACTTGACACATTGGTGGAATTTTGATGCACTGCTTGTATCCCATGGATCCATGGATGCCCTAAGAGAATGTTGTAAAGCAAATTGAGGTCGAGGACCTGATAAGTGGTTTCCATAATTGTTGTCCCTACTTGAATAGAGATTTGGATAGTGCCCTAAGACACTCTTTCTTGATCATCATAAGCCCTAATTATGATGCCTTTTCATTTTTCAATGGAATCCTTTGAGATTCCTAGATTCTTTATGAGCTTGAGGGAATAGATGTTTAAACCCGCACCTCCATCCACAAAGACTATCTTGACTTTGTTCTTATGCACTAGGACCTCTAGATGGAGTGCGTGATTGTGAGATGGTTGGGCAGGAAATTCTTGATCAGAGAATGCAAGAAGATTTGTGGTAATGATGTTCTTGACCATAGCTTGGAATTGTTCAACATCAAGATCCGTGGAGATGGTGGATGAAGTCAATTCTTCTTCAAGGATCATTTTGTGGGCTGATGATATCTTCAATAACTCCATGATGGGTATTTGAGTTGGGGTTCTTTTCAACTGATCAAGGACATTATAGCCACTACAAACAGATCTTAGGTTTGAAGTGGGTGCTCTAGGAGGTTGAGGTGACCCTACGATGGTAATTTTTCTGCCTATTGTGGTGACCCCACAATCAACTTGGGCTCATTTGATGGTGATAACAATGCAATACTCATGTAGGGATGTGATGAAATGGCCATAGATATGATTCACACTTTTGAATGCACCCTTTCTCTTATCATTTTTATTGTTCCCTTTGTTGTTTTGATTGGGCATTGGATTCATGTAGATCTTGAGATTTTGATTTCTTGCTGGTTGTTCTTCATTTATGATGTTATCATCAATGAGGTCTTGAATTAATTTTTTTAGCCTCATACAACTAGAAGTGGTGTGTCCTTTGATCTTGTGGAAATTAGAAAGGTGATTTTAATTTTACCATCGTGGTTTTACAAGGGTTTAGGATAGTTGTCACAGGTGGGGATTGTGATGAATTTTTTTGCCACTAACCTCTTCATGATGGATTCAACTCCTTCCCCAAGGGTTGTGTACTTTTTCTTAGGGGAGTTTTTGTTTCACTGGTGTGGTCCCCCTTCATCGTGCATATTGTTGACTATTTGAATGTTTGGCTATTGAGTCACAATGTTAGCTTGACGATTGTTTTGATTATTGATTTGGGGTTTTTGCTAGGGTTCTGGAGTGTTTTGTCAAGGAGCACTGATGAAAAATTTGACGTTGACAACACCATCATTGGTAATGTTTCTATTTTTTTCCCATGTGCAAGATTTTTCATTGTAGCTAGTGGATGGGTGATTGTTTTGTTGTTTAGGATATGTGGGTGTCCCTCCTTCTGCAATAAAGGCTCACTTAATGTTAAGTTCCTTGGAGATTAATTGCTTGTATGTGGTGATCCCTTGCACCTTAAGATGAAATACTAAGGTTCCCTCCAGATTGGAGATGATAGTGCAAACTTGTTGTTCTTCTGGAATGACCCATTTGCTCCTATTGGCCTTGGATCGCCATTGTCATTAGAAAGAAGCAAATGATTCATTTTTACCTTATTTAAGAGTTGATAGTTCCTCTAGACTGACATCCATACTGATATTGAATGCATAATTTTTTATGAATGCCTCTACTATCTCTTGGAACTTTTTGATGTCAAGAGGAAGACGAGAGAACCACTCCATGGCATGGCCATCCAAAATTCAAGGAAAGAGCCACATTAGATATGTATAGTCATATGCAACTTCCATGCAATGTACTTGGAATTCCCCGATGTGATCTTTAGGGTTTTCCATCCCATAGTATTTATCAAATTTGGGGATCTCAAATCCCTTTAGGAATGGTTTCATTTAAAGAATCCTATCAAATAGATAGGAACACAAGTTGCTAGGTGTCTTTGTGGTTTTCCTTGATTGAAGATCAAGCACTTGTTGCAAGAGCAACTTGATTTGCATTGTTACATCATTTTGCAGATCAGGGGGTGGGATGAGGGTGTTATGCGGTTGTTCACTTGTTGGGTGTATGGGTGTATTGGTTGTTGTGTTGGTGGATGGTGCCTACACATTCTTTTGTGCCAAGTATGACTGTACTTGTTGATGTATCAACAATGCTTGTTGTTGTTCTTGTTGTTGTTGTGCTAATAGTGCATGTTGTTGATCTTGTTGTTGTTGTTGCACCAACAATGCTTGTTTTTGGGTTGCTAGTTGGGTTGCTTCATGATTCTCTTGGTATTGCTTCAATTCTTTCTCGTATCCTCCTTGTTGGGCTATTTTTTGTGCAAGGTATTATGCTTGTGCCTATGCTTGTTGAGCTTGGTATTGGGATCAAGCTTACTCTTGTCTTTGAGCCTAGGATTGTCCTTGTTGGGAAGATTGTGCAATCTATGTGGCTTGTGTGGTTTGTGCAACCTATGTGGCTTGAGCTACTTGAGTGGCTTGTTATGCTTGTTGCACCTGTTGTGCAGCTTGAGCTACTTGAGCAGCTTGTGTGGCTTTAGCAACTTGTGTGGATTGCTATGCTTGTTGTGCAGCTAATTGTGTTTACACTTGCTGAGAGGCTAGTTGTGTAGCTTGTAGATTTTGGATTTGCTAAAATTTATTTTGATAGGCAGCTTTTTGAGTAGCTTGTAACACAATGCTATATTGGTTTGACATATTTGTGTTTGGTGGTGGAGGTGGTGGTGGTGGCGACAAATTTGGTATGGTGTTTGTTGCCATGATGAGACACACTTTTGTATATATGATTGGGATTTGTGTAGTGGATGGTGCGATTGATATGATTTGTCCTTGAGAGATGATGTTTTGAGTCATTTGGGGAATGTTTAACAATGTGGTGATTTCTTTTGTTATTGGGATGGCTGCCATCTATTGTTGCGATATCGATGGAAATATGGGAGGATTTGGTATGATGCTTTGATTGATGTTTGGGGGATTATTTTGAATAATTTGTGGCAATGAAGGTAACCACAAATTGAGATTCAATGTTGATGTTGGTAGAAAGGGTGGAAGAGGTGGAAAAGTGAGTGGCATACTTCCTTGGGGAAATGATGAAGATGAAGGGTCAAATATGCCCCCTAGTCCAAATAAGTCTCCTTATCCTTGCGAGGTCATAGTGAGAGAGGTTTGAGGTGTTGTGTGAAATCATGACGATGGGTCATTAGGATCATGAAAGGTGAGGGGAACATATGGATGTGATTGATTTTGGGGTATGGACTGCCCCAAGATAGTGTGTGTAGATGAGATTGGGGGCATGGATGAAATTAGAGGCATGACCCCAAGAGGTTGTTCCACAATGGTGCTCACATCATAATTGAAAGGGAGTTTAGCCCCTTGTATTGTTAATTCAAGCATGTATTGTGAGGAATGGAGCTTCATCATGATTTTGACAATTCTATGATTCTCAACATTTTGGACCATTTCAATTATCCCATCTTGTGTCATCCTGAAGGAATTATTGGTGATATCCTCTACTTGACCTTCCTCTTGTGGATTTTGTGATGATAAAGGAAGATTAGTTATGGGATTTCTCGATCCAATGAGATTCATTTTGGAATTGGTTTGGCTTAGGCCACTTGAAGTTGATGATTCTTTGCTAGTCTCCATGTTCTTCTTGTATTGCGATCTTGTTTGAACCATAAAATGAGGCTCAAAAGAGAATATTTAGGATGATTAAGGATCAAAGGCATGATGGTGAAATGTGTGAAATGTGGATGATATGGATGATTAAACTCTTATAAGATCTTGAGGGGGATGCTAGACTTTTGGGACTATTTTTTTCTAGATTCTTGGATTCTTGGATTTTTATTTTGACCTTGATTTGGTTTTGGATTTCTTTGATTTTGGATGTTGTATGTTATCTATGGGATAAAATTTCTCATAAGATGATAATTTGACTAAGTGTAGGGAGAAGGATGCATCTACCCACACCTAACTAAGCAAGATGATTTGATGATAGTTTAACTAAGCATCTGGAGAAGGATGCATCTACATATACCTAGCTAAACAAGATTATTTTGATGCTTTGATTCAAGGATTTTGTTTCAAGTATTTTGATTTGTATCAAGGATTTTTTGATTCATGGATTTGCCAAAAAATCTAGCATTAAGGATGATTTCAAGATTTTCAAGAGTTGTTTCGTGAGATGATTTGGGTTTGCTATTTGAAAGATGGATGGAGTTTGAATTTGATCCTATGTGTACCTAAAAAGACCCTTGTTTACAAGACTTTAGTTTTGAAGAACATACTTTACTCTAAAAAAGGTGCTCAAATTCCCAAAAAATATTTGGATTTTGACAATAATAAAATGAGTACAAATTGGGATTGTTTCTTGAAGCTCTTCTATAACAGTTGAAAAGAAATATTTTTCTAAATTTGTAGAGCATTGAGAGACTCTTTTGATGATCTTTTGGACTAAGGGATTTTGATCTTGCGTGAAATCATTTGAGACACATGTGTGGGATTCTATTGTTCTTACCTTTTCTTAGTGACTTCTTTTTACCACAAACAATTCTTTGATTATGTCTTTGAGCTATATATATAATGTCTTAAGTTCTTCTCATCCCACAAAGTGTATTATGTGGAAATTTAATGAAATCAAGGAAAAAATTATCTATTGTTGAATTTAGTAAGCAAATTGAGATGTAAACCCAAATGTTTAGAAACCTCTAGGGATAAAATCCCTAGGGAAAGCAATAACACTTGAATTTTGTCAAAGATATTTTATTCCTAAAGGGTTTGAAAATTTATGACAATGTTATGTTTGTTTTCCCAATGTTTACGATCAAGAAATTTTTTTGTTTCCAAGAACATGCACAACCCTATGGCTATGAAAGACTGTATTTGTTGAATCCCCAATTGGACAAGTCTAGCTATGCCTACTTTTAGTGAATGGTTAGATGCTTGACCACACAGGATCCCCCTTATAGTGAACTCGCTTCTCAGGTTAGCCAAGCATCAATACCCATGAATATCCCATGGCATAATTTCCATTTCTACTAATAGCCATAAAAGTGTGGGGCGGCTTCAGAATGATTGTTCTTGCACCAACAAATAGATCAAGGAGTTTGGCCTTTTCTAAATAAGGGTTTTAATGTGGGAATTCTATTCGTGGGGGACCATCCATGTAGTGAGACACCATTGCTTCCCTTCTCATCAGAATAATCCTCATGATACTTTCCTTTCCTCAAGTACCCACACTTATATCCTGGGTGGAAGTTGATTGTCTTTAGTGTGTTCCTGGTTGGGTCATTCTCTTGGGTGATTACTTTTTCTCACAAGGAAAACCCTCTAAGATAACAAAAAAGTTGGAAAACACATTTTTAGTTCGATTGATCTTTGTTTAATAACAAAGAGAGAACACACACGATATGTTACATGCACACTTGCAAGATTTGTTCAATTTTAAGATCCAAATGAAATGTGGAGGCAATCACTTACACAACTTAAGAACACCAAAAATCCTTTTGATTCTTAAGATCATCATGAGGCATGAGAGAAGCACATTCATCTTTTTAATGTTATTATTTTGGGTAAATGCTTACAAGACAAAGAAGCACATTTTTTATTCTTTCAAAGCAAGAGTTACTTCTTTTCAAGCACCAAAGGAAGTGTGAAATTTTTATTGTTCAATTGTTAAACTTTAAACAAAATCTAGTGGATTTTCCTAAAGTTATTCTTAACCCCTTTGCTGTAAAAATGAAAGCTTTTGTAGTGTTATTTTTAGAGACCAAAAGAAATTTAGTGTATCCTAAGAGCATGAAAGATAACAAATCCTTAAAAGAGAGATTATGAGTTCTCTAAAAGTGTTAAGAAAACACTAAAGTGTTCAAAAACAATTGATGTAATGAGATGATAATGCCATTATGAAACTTCAACTTGGTTTCCCTTCTTCACCTTTGATTAATCCAACCTACAAAAAACAAGTTAGAACTGTAAAACAAAGGTCAAGAAAGAAATTAATATCCTCGATGATCAAAATTAAAAAAGCACATGTTTAAAAAAACAAAATTTCACTTTTTACTTCACTCTAGTGGTGCAGCCCACATATGCAACATTTTTGGAAGAACTCAGTGACGTATAGCACCACTAGGTTTGCAAGTGATGCTCTACAATAGACCAAAGAGCATGATGGTGGCATAGTTTTGCTCAATGACATAGTTTGAAGTTTCAAAATTCCAGTGCCTAGAAATTGGACCAACATTGTAATTTAAAATTTTGAATTTTTGGGTGAGAAGGTTACAGTGGTGGAGTTTGGAGTTTGCAGCATCACTGTATGGCACCGCTGGATTGATAGCGGCATAGTTCCCTATAGACACCAAAAAAATAGAGAAAAACTTAGAATTTTGTTAAAAAATGTGATTAGAACTTGAGATTTTCTCTCCTTCTAGTGCCAAATGTAGAACCCCAATCCTAGACCTACACAAACACAAGAAATAAACACAATTTTAGATCAATATGCAAGTTAGTATAAAGATTCCCCATGAAATCCATTTAAATTACAAAGAACAAGAAATGAGATGAAGAATGTAAGGAAACATAAACAAAAGCTATCAAATCCTATTCAATGTAAACTGAAATTTTGATCCCATGCGGGAATTGGTGCCAATTTGATGTGGAAATTGTCTCTTTCCCAACTCCTATGTAAGCTTGTGATGATTTGATGAAGATTGATCCACTTCATGGTTGATTCAATAGAGCTCCATGAAGAAATTTGCAATAACCTAGCCATGAATTTGATAAAATGGATGAAAATGGATATGCTTGAGTATGAAATCAAGTATAGTAATCTTTCTCAAATTGTGGATGATCAAAATGAGGAGAGAAGCCTCTTACTTATAGAAAGAAAAGATGGAGGAATGAGAAAAATGGAGCAATGTGGGATCATTCAACATCTAATGGGAAAGTTCCACTTGTCAAGATGTGAATGGAGGAAGCTTGAGCACATTTTGGTGAATGTGCACAACAAATGAAATTAGGTGGAATTTGAAAATTATGAAATGACATGTAAAAGGAAAAAAGAATGAATTAAATGCTACTTCACTCAATGCACAAGGGCATGTAAGAGGGAGTGAATGTCTTGTTGGAAGGACAAATCCACTTGGAGAGATTTTCAAACTTGGAGGAATATTCCCCTAAAGATGCCAAGTTGAAAGAAAATAGGGATTTAATAAATCCATTAAATGTATTTTCATGTGCAAATGGAAAAATCTAGAGAAATTGGAGTGATTAGGATTAAATTAATCAAGGTTTAATTAATTTAATGAGAGATTTAGATGATGTGACTATTTGATTTAGATTTTTAGGTTGATTTAAATCAAATATGAGAGGAAAATGATTTAGATTGAATTAATTAAATATATGATTATTTAATTAAAGAGGGATGATGATGTTAGATTAAATCAAATAATGTTTAATTATTTAATTTAGTAAGATGACTTTAGAGATTTAATCAATTAAAATGAATTATTTAATTAAATAGAGACTAGAGGGTTAATTAAATAACTTTGATTTGTTTAATTAACAAGAGAGAATTAATTAATTAGATAAATGATGATTTATTTAATTAAGGGATGAAGTGTGATGATTTAGCTGAGAAGATGATTTAGGATGAAACGGTGCTAGTAATCATGATCAAGTGTGTCAGTACATTTTTTGTGTCTACAAAGACTATGCTATATTTTAGAGTTTTTTGAAGATTTAAGGATGTCAAATGCTAATGCACCTAAGACCAAGCTTTGAAATGTAATGATGATAATGACCTGATGACCAAAGGATATGATATGTAATGAGACCAAATGAGACTATGACCAAAGTTTTGATATGAAACTAAGATTGAAGTATTCAAAATGAAACTAAAGGTATGCACCTTTAGATCTAAGAAAAAAGATACTAACCAAGCAATGGTAGACCAAGGTAACAAATCAAAATGTTGAAACCTTAAAGGATGAATGTTGAAAATATGATGATTTGAAAAAGTGAATCTAAACTAAGACATAAGTTTGAGACACAATGATGATTGAAAATTGATTGATAGAAAGATAAGGTCAATAAAAAAGTATAAATGTAACCATGGACTAATAAGAGGTATGGTAGGCCTCCTAGTTTGAAATTTTAAGCGTTCATAAGGCTAAGAATGATCTAGGACCAACTAGGCAATGCGAGAAGTGCAATATAGTCTAGCTAAGAAAATGCAAGCAAAACCTAGATGAATATAATGAAATGGGATGGTTTAACTAAGCAAGTCTATAATTAGAAAGTAAGGGAACTATCATAATGTGATTAGGACTGAGATTGGACAAGTATTTTCCTAAAAAAAAAATATTTTAGCAATTGTGGCTCACTATTTTACAATTGCAATTGATAGTTAAATGTGGCTTACTATTTAGAATATGCGGTGCACTATCTCACAGTTACAGTTCATAGCTCAAATACTTTTCACTATTCAATATTTGCAGTGTACTATTAAGCATTTTCTTTTCATAATTTATTTGTCTCAAATTTGATGTTTTTGAATTATTTTCATTTTGGAAAAATTTTGGAATGTAATTGCAAAGATAGAAAACAATCTGAAAACATGTTTTCGTTATTGACTTGTCAAGTTTCTATGTGAATCATGTATTTTCAAGGGTTATTCACCCCAATTTCCATTGGTATCACAATATCAAAAACATATCAAGCACTTTCTAATCCTAAGGTCAAGGCTAATGACAACACTCTTAGACCCACAACTTGGAATCTTTGTCGACTCAAGTGTATGGACACCTTAATGGGTGTGTACACTCTTGTATTTGTGAAAGAGGATAGGTAGGGGCCTCTAGAAATGGAAGGATAACCCAATCACCCTCTCCCCCTAAAGCTACAAGTATCTTATGCTAAGTCAAGGATTATTCACCTTTTGACTTGTCGAGTTTCTATGTGAATAGTGTATGTTCAAGGGTTATTCACCCCAATTTCCATTGGTATATCAAAATATCAAAAAAACATCTAGCACTTACTAATCTTAAGGTCAAGGCCAATGGAAACATTCTCAAGCCCACAACTTGGAATCTCTATTGAATCAAGTGCAGGGACACCTTAATGGGTGTGTACACTCTTGTTTTTGTGAGAGAGGATAGGTAGGAGCCTCCAAGACTAGATGAATGACCCAATCACCATCTCCCTAAAAAGATACAATTATCTTATACTAAGTTGAATATTTTTATCTCATCTCAAGGGAGCCATATGGTGAGTAACTTTGGCGTGTGGTGTTACAACCTTGCACTAAGAGTGACACCAAGAACTTAGTAAAAAAGAGTGGCTACTAAAATATGTTTATAGTCACAACTCAGGGACTTGATGCTTTGCAAGTGCACAAAAATCCACTTAAGGCTTTAACCAACCCTACTTAGGGCCCTAACTACCTCACATAAATGTGGGTATCTCCCCTTGTAGATTGGCACTACCGACAAGGCTAACATTAGTTTGAACTAGGCTTTCACCTTATCCTTTTGTATAGCAACCTAAAGGAAAAATTTCTTTGGATCATACCCCTTAGATAGATTACTTCTCCAAAGGTAGGAAATTATACAAAAGAAAAATAGTACATAGTGATTTCTCTTACACCCAAGATGGGTATGTGCATGATCATCATGGAAAAAATAGGCCTTTAAGTGGCAAAAAATTCAGAAAAATCAAAGTTTCTAAAATAGGCCCTTAAGTTATCTATATTATTTCAAAAATATATAAGAATATTATTTGTAGAAAATTGAATGTAGCTTCTAAACTACTATGTTTATTTAAAAAGAAATCTATTTGGTGAAAATTTCAAATTTCAATGCAATAGTACTTAAATTTCAGGGAAAAAATAAGAAGTGTCTGTCTGACCACCTTAACCACAATAAAATGATAATATTTTTTTATAATATTTTATATATAATTAGAGGACTCGTGTCTCGATGTCATGCATATTTTTTGTAATTTTTTTTGAAGTAAATAATTAATTATGAAATTTTTGATTATAACTTTTAAAAAATATAAAAACTCGTATGTATGACCACCTTAACTTGGTGAAAACTTCATGAATTTTTATTTTTTTTATTTTTTAATCCTATAGTATGTGAAGCATAAAATGTGACACATGTTTTGGATTCAAAAAATGTGATATCGTTTGAAAGCTATAGATGTTTTACTATCAACATGTATATCAATCAAGACTTTAGTCATAATTCAAATAGAAAATGAATAATAATTATTTATTAAATTCAAAGTAAAATATAATTTATATTGGTGGAAAGTTGAGAATCTCTTTTATAAACCCTTTTTGTTTCATCAATTTTGGGTAAAAGAAGTTGTCAGCCACATACCCTACACATACCCATCATATCACCAATTTTTGGCCCATCATGATCCTACACATACCCAGATTCACTACCCCGTAGGGTTCTATAACAAATATTGTGCAAGTGCACCAAACACAAAATACACTAGTTCTTTTTTAAAACCAAATCAAAATGTTCCTATTTTATCAAATTGAAGCACACAAGATTAATTTTAAGCCAAAATCAAAATATTCCTATTTGAAACAAAAATGAAGATAACAAAAAACCCTACAAGTATGTGTTAGTAGTTTTAATAATATGGTCTTATCCCAAATGTACGCCACATGCTACAAACTAAATATTAGCAACCCAAAAATCACCTAATCCTAGAGCAAACAAAAAAGGAAAATTGAGAAACAAGGAAATATGAAATTTTTACCAAAGAATGACTGAATGTGTTGCACTATTTTACAAATGTGTCTCAAAATCAAATGGAATATCAACTACAACTCGGGGTTTGGCGACACTGACTTGCTGTCAAAAAGATGTACCTCAATGTCCTTCAAATGTGTCATTCTAGCTTTATCAATTACATCACTCTGTCCTACAAATGCATTATTTTTTAGATTTTCTTCACTTCGTCAACAGTTGTGTCCTATTGTCTCATGATTGTGTCATACTATCTCATAGTTGCATCACACAAACCTACAAAATGACAAAAAAGAAAAATGTATGGATTTCTTGTAAAAATTTTAGCTTCACATTAGATTCACCAATGTAGGATATGGTTTAATTTGCATTAAAAGTTAAAGATGTAAATTAGCAACCACAACCACCTAAATCTAAACCAAAATGACCCAAATCCAAACAAGAAAGCACAAGATAGAATAAGAAAATAAAATGAAAATAAAGAAAAACAAAACTTCCCATGCTAAGGTTGATTATTCTTCCTTGTATCTCCTCAATTTTGTTGCATTTGCAAGTTTACCTCAGATTTGGTTGTGTTCAAGTAACTGTAAGTGATAATGATGTGATATTAAGAATTTTGGAAATAGTGGCTGTAAGGTTGGAATGAGGCCCGAGACAGATCTCTTTTATAGAAAAGTTACTCGATCAAATGGTCAAGATCAAGAGCCAAAAAGATGCTAAGATCAATAGTTGAGGTTACATGTACTAGTTACATAGTGGTAAGGTTAGGCATGGCTAAGGATAGATGGTAAAGATTAAAAGAAGACCAAAGATGATCAATAGTGGAGATTTGAAAGAGAAAGTGGAGGGAAAGTGGAGGCAATGAAATAATAATATTTAATTTGAGAAGGGAATCTTGGAAAGTAAATAATTATTTAATTTGGGAGAGGATGTGGAGACATAAATAATAAAAAATGATTATTCATTTATGGAGAAAGAGGGAAATGGTATTTAATTAAAATGATTATTATTCGATCATTTAATTAAATATAGAGGAAATAAAATGAGGATATTAAATAATTAAATTAGATTAATTATTTAATAGTGAAGGGAAGAGGTTAAATAAATAGCCAAACAATAAAAATAATTATAGAAAGAGAAAGGATATTAGTGATGTAATTAAATAAATATTTAATTTATTTAATTAATCAAAGAAGAATAAAGAAAAGGAAATTAATTAATTAAATAACTAAAATTGTTTAATTAATAGAAGAATGTGACTCTAGAAGATAATCAAATAAATAAAATTATTCAATTATGTCAAGAAGAGAGGAAATTGATGCAAAAAATGATGTTCATAGGCTTGAGACATTTTTTAGTGTTTATAATGTTCAATCATAAAATGTGTCATAAGCTGGTCACCAAGTGAAAATCCCTTCTATACCTCTCTTATGTGTCATAGATGTTAGATTCTTCATGTGCAATGCTCAACTTTTGAAGGCCATAACTATTGATTTAGTAATTTGACTAAACTATTCTTTTAACATAGATTTTCTAATAAAATGAAGAAGAGAAGATAAAGTGACAAAATAGTGTCACAAATTTGACCCAAAATATAACAATTAAAAATATAACATTCTAACATTCAATTGAGTATGACTATTTGGGGCTTACAAATTGTAAAGTATAAGGTAAATTTATGACATAATGTTTTTTATTAAATATTTTTGCTATTATAGTATAATATTTTGAAAGTAAGTGATTATTATATTTATTTCTAGATTTTTTCACTATATCATAAAAAGTTGAAAATATATGTTTCATGCTTTGTATCTTGATCAAATTTGTGAGATTAATTTTATGGGCCATCTATGATTTAACACAAAATTCAATTTGTGTCCTTACAAAATGATGTCTTCAGTTGGATCATGAATCAAAATTAACCAAATCCAAGAGTGGTGTGATTGGATTAATTTATTAAAAGGTAAATATCTATAAACAAATTCAACATATAATCTATTTTATTGATAATTTATTATATTTGAATATATATTTTTTTAATAATCATTAATTAATAATTTTGTAAATGTTCTAGATTCTTTTATTATATCAACTAGTGTATTAAAAGAGGCAATTGTGTAAATTGGATCATGCTTCACAAATAGCCTAGATCTTAGTTCAAGTCAACATCAACCACCTTGAATCCTTTGGTGATAGTCCTTACAGAGAAAAAGTTCACTGTGAAGTTTAATATGTAGCTACATATTGTAAATAATGGGATAGAAAAGTGCTTATCCTTGCTAGACTTTTACCTTTTATTTATTATGAATTATCAAAGCAAAATTGTATAATGGGTGTAATGGGTGTAAGCCTTAGCCTAGATATACATTTAGCCATTCTCAATTTTGAATGTTTATTTATGCTTTACTATAGTATTTGTGTCCAAATTATATAATGACTAAGGGTGCAAATAGATCTATCAATATTCTATATAATACCTTTATGTTAAATTATTTGAATATTGAATTATTATATAATTATTGTAATATATTTATTTTAAATAGATAGACCCAAATTCGATGGTTTATATTTTATTTTCAAAATTAAATGATAAAAGATACAATAAAATTTATTTCATTTTAATATATAAATATATTGACGTGCTCAAATGTAAATATTGGTGTACTATGAACAAGTACTTAATTTAAAATGAGTTAATTTATTTCAATAAAGTTCTTTACTTAATTTGAATGTGCCCATTTTATTTGAAATTATTGTTAGTAAGAAATTTGAGGGGCACACACTATGGTTTTGTTCCTAAAGGATCTCTACTAGTTGTAGCTTATAACCCTAGAGTAGATCCTATTAAGTTAACACAAGAAGGTATTTTAGATCCTAGATTAGTTATAATTTAAAATAAATACCATACACACAATATATATGAGAATTTAGAGCCCTTTATATTCATTATATCAATAATCATTCATTACATTCCTTATATCTCTATTACAGTCAATACCTTATATCACTCTATACTATTCTATATTTCTCTTCACGATTACCTTATACCCTCCTCTCCCTCTCTCTTGGTGAATAGATCATTCTATATACTTATAGTTACAATAGGGGATGCGGCCCTTAGTATCCCTAGAGTACATTCTATCTTCCTAAGCTCATATTCTAAAATATTCATTTTGGTTAGATAGTACATATCTTAGAACAGTGTCTATATACTATTTTTCAGCTAACATCATACCCTTGTGAAAACCTTGACTTGTCCTAAAGTCAACTTTGTTAGAAGATTGCTAGTGTTGTCATTGATATCAACCTATAATATAGTTGGGGAGATTGTTGGAGATTGTTGGTATTGTCGATGGGGAGATTATTGGTATTGCATATGTTGGAGATATGATGAGAAGGTGTTTGTGGTGTTGCTAATGTAGCTAGTTCACTTGGTTTCCAGGTGTTTTTGAGAAAATTTGAATAAAAGAATGTGTAAGGTGATAGAGGTTTGTTTAGTGGTTTTCTCCACATTTCTTAATCATTGAATATTTTCTTGTTTGGTTTGCATGTGATGATCAGAGGTGATCAAAGGTGTTATATCTAGAGTTTAAGGTTCTAGATTAAGTGGAAAAGGAAGTTCTATTTGATAGTGTGTTTTATCTTGAAAATGGTTGTCTAGGAGAAATGGAATTGCTCTACATTTATCTGTATTAGATTTTATTATCTTTCACATTTGGGAACATGCATATATTGTTTGTATTTATCTTCCCTTGAAATTTTTGGCATTGAGTTCAAGGATAAATTTAAGAAACCCCCCTCGGTGAAGGTGTAAAATCCAAGCAAATCTTGTATACTTCATGATAAAAATATTAATTTTAGTGGTGAATTTTTTTCATTTTTTGGGAAAAAATAATCTTGATTGGTGAATCTTTTTTAATCACTCGAAGTCTATGGAAAATCCTAGAGAATTGCAATGATTTTTAAACTAGTAAAATATTTTCATTGGTGATTAAGAAACTATTTTCAAACAAATAAAATATTTTCATCGGTGAATTAAACATGTTTTCAAAACAGAGAAAAAATTTGTTGGTGATTAATTTTTTTTTTCAAACCAAAAAAATATTTTCATTGGAAAACTAAACCTATTTTCTATTGGCATATGGCTTCTAGTGTTGCCATTGATGGCAGCTGAAGCCATTTTCATGTTCCATAGATCAGTATCTAGTCATCCTGGTAGATAAAGTGAAATACTATGTGTTACCGACATAACACTTGAAGAATAGGGTATCTAGTCAGTCAATTAATCTATCTACTTCATCGAATCATTGTTTTGAGTTGTGGATCCCTGGAATTGCATGTTGAGAATGTAAGCTATCTTATTACTAAATTTTGTGGTGTTGCATTAGTTGTTGTATGATCTTGGAGGTCTAGTAGGATGTTTTCTATCTATTTTCTTGTTGTAGTCGACTCAGTGAATGTGGCACATTGTGGATGTGTAAAGTGAAATTATTTAAAATGTTTTTATGTTTAAATATTTAATTATGGGTCCTAGCTATAGTCTATCCAACTTGTATGGGTGTGCACCAAAATTTTTCATGATTTGGGTCAATAGTTGATAATATTTCCAAGTTTTATTAAGGCTGACCTATAGCGACTTGATTTCTAGATGCAGATATATATTAGAGATTTGATTTATCATTTGAAAGGTGAAGAGAGAAGTGTGGTGATATGTTACAATCATCATGAGGAGTGATTAGGTGATTATGCACAATTTCACTTGTACATTAAGATTTTTGCAGAGTGAGTTGTGCAGAGCAAAGCAAAATTGTTGAATCAGTTAGAAGGATAGAAGATTATCTACAGAGCTTAACTAGAACTATAATCAGGCATTATAGATGCTATTTCATTAGTTCACATTTTGGATCCATTCCAAATCATTGTAGGGTAGTCATCCCATCGATTTTGAGTAGTGAGTTCTAGGCAGTGAGCCTGAATGCAAGTGCATTCCCATTTTTTACTTTACATTTTGGGTATACTCATATTTTATTGTGGATTGTCCATCCACCATGGTTTTTCCCTTAACAATGTTTCCACATAAAAAAATTTTGTGTTGTGGGGTTGTGATTGTTTTCTTTCTATTGATGCATGTTTCTTTTGTTGAATGGTTAAGTAAGTTAAATGACAGTATAATAAAATTGAATTTTTGCACAACATTGAATTAACCCCCTCTCAATGTTTCTTATTTCCAACATTTTCAAATGAATAAGAAAAAACATCAAAAAATTATCATAATCTCAATCTAATAAAAGAAATTAAATGGTGAAATTTCAACACAAATCAATATTGCCATGACCGTTTGATGGATTTTTGATGAATGGCTATAGTTGCATTTCAGAAGTAAATCTTTGAAACACTAGATTTGTGAATTGAAACCTTTGAAATAACACTAGAACTATTAGATGCAAACACATGGCAAGATCAAGGCTCATCTCTCATCACTCATCATAGTAATGAACCTGATGGGTTGAAGGATTTTGGCGATGAGTGATAGAACTTAAGTGGCAAAAATATGCACATGCATAAAGTTTGTTTTAAAAGAGGGACCACCTAGGAATAATGTAGGACTAGGGCTTAAAAACTTAAAATTCCATATGTGCAAAGGATATTCCATATTTGTAGCTAGATGTTAGTGCAAATCAATATAACCATGACCATTGGATGAATTTTTTATGGACAATTGTAGTTGCACTCTAGAAATAAATTTCAGAAGCACTAGATTTGTAAATTGAAATGGTCTCCAAAATTACATTAGAACCATTCAATGCAAACACGTGGCGAGATCAAGGCTCATTGCTCATTAATTCCATATCTTAGTTTTTGAAGAAAGTGTGGCTGTGGTACTATGGGCGACGGTGCAGAATAATGCCATATGAACATCCAAAGCAATTGATTGGATAGCTTTATATTGAAAAATATACAATGTACTATAGAATCATAGATGATGATGTCAATAATCTAGTGATCTAGTGAAACAAGATTTGTAATTATTTCAAATCATTTGAGTGGCACTAGTGATTTTGACAATTGGCAACTTTTTAGCTTGAGGTATTGTTTGCATGTGGCAAGGCTATCAAAGTCCAGATGTCAATCAAATTAAATATTTAAATTGTAAATGTAAGGTTTAAGTTACATGAATTGATTAAGTTGGTTTTTTGGTTTGCATGAATCATGATTATGAATATACCCAACCTCACACATGACACGTGTGAGGTGTACAAAAGGACCATGATAGTAGTGGCACTATTGGTGGCACTATTGGCCCATAAATAAGGATAGTGAGCAAAACTAAAATCATTTGTTGAAGTATAAAGACTATACTATTTAATGGTAGTGCAATGTTTGAATTGTCATAAGGGTTTTAATTTTGTATGGTTAATAAGGATTTAGGAAGAAGATGATGTGGTATTATTAAGGATACTCTAAATTCTTATGCATCTAGTTATGTAGTTATAGAGTAAAAGATCAATTTCCTTCAAGTTCAAAATGGGTGGAGTTGGAAAGAAGTTTATTTGGTTCACCTGACTTTTCAGATAGGTTTTTAACTAGGACAAGGAGCTCTGATGGAGATAAGTGTTGTTACAATGCATGGAAGTTGCAAGTAGAAGATGAGAGTAATTTTACAATCCCTCATCTTCTACATGACTCTATTTCTCAAAGGGGATAAGTACATTTTGTATATTCATAGCTCCCCTTTCCCTAGTTTGATTGGCCCCCATTCCCCATACATTTATTTTGAAACAAACATTTGTATTAAATTTATGTTGTCACTAGCGGTTGAGTAGAAGCTTGGCAGTTATATTTGTATTTGTACTATGTAATAGTGTGATATTGTAATTCATTTTATTAAGTACTTTGCAATGTTAAGTTATCAGCCCCTTGGCCTTGATGTCAATCCTAGCACATTAAAGTTTAAAACAAATTTAAAACACATGTTTATTGTTTATATCATAAATTACTCAATTGTTCAATGAACATTTGATGTATGGTTGTAGTTGCATTTTGGAATGAAATGCATAGAGTGCTAGGGTTGTGAACTTAAACCTCTAAAATCACCCTATAACATTTAGATTTTCAAAGATTAGCAGTTTATAATTTGTTGTCAATGTAGAACTAAATGGCCTGTTTTAAATGTTTTCATCCATGTAATAATTGTGTAGTCTAGAAGCAACACATAGACATTTTAGTTTCATTCACTTTAATGTTAAAAAAAAAAGCACTTTCTACTACTAAATGATTTTTATTTTAAGTGAGAGGGTTAGCACACAGGGAGATTTCAGTATTTAGTTTGCTCATTAAAATGCACCACCCTATTCTCGGTTCCACAGTTCCACTTCCAAAAAATCCATTCTAATAACCCAGTTCCCATGACTATCAACATTAATCTTTTCAAGAATCAAAATACGGGTATGTGAAAGAATTCATGCAGCTGTGTTTCATCATTTGGAATTTCTTAAAATATTATTTTTTCAAACTTTGAAGTTTGGGTTTAGGGTTAAGAGACTTAAGAATTAAGAAAAATTAAGACTAATAGGGAATTCATAGTTTCACATTGTATAAGTACGTCTACCAGTAGTACCACTAGAGCAATGTCAGATAAAAAAACACATTATGAAAATTTTCTTAAAACTACAAGTTTCACTGATGAATACCATGATATTTATGATCCTAAAACCTATGGTAGGCGTACCTCAAAACTTATATTTTCATCTGAAATAAGGCTGCAAAGAAAATGCAATTTAATAGTATCAGTGCACCGTGGGTAACTAGATTAGGGTGCATGATGTTACATGAGGTTTTCCCTTGCCCTAAATTTATCATGGTCTATGCCCAAAATTATGATGATAAAAAAGAGCAATTGTTAGTAAAGATAGAAATGAATAATTGTTATCCCTTAATTTAGAAGAACTTGGAAAAGTGGTTGGATTTACAACCAAGAATTTGGAAATGTCCACATTGACCTAGAATAGCTTGCTAGTGATTATGAAGCAGTGGATGAAATGGAGAAAAAAAAATTCTTAAATAGAATAGTTTAGGATAGAAACAAATTGAAAGGTGATCATAATCCTCCTTATTATTTGGATATTTTTAAAAGATGGGTTTAGCATACTATTTCCATGCTAGAATTTTGCCTTGGATTGGATAGAGATTGGGAAGTGGGTGCAAGCCTCCTTGAAATGGTATATAATATCCATTATACTATTCAACCTGTCAAATATAACTTTGTTGAGCACATTGTAGAATCCATGTATAAATAATTTTTAATGATTAAAGGAGGTTCCACCAAGACATTTAGGTTCACAACCTACTTGTGCTATCTTTTTCTATTCAAATTTAGAGGAATTTTTTAGACCAACAAGCTTCAGATTCAGCCCTCTAGTGATGTTGAGTTAAAGAAAATGGCTCCAATAAATGAATGAACCACTGAGATAAGGATGAATGATTCCCAAAGGACCTATATTCATTTTGTAGACTACTTTTTGGCTCCATTACATCAAACAATTACAAATACTCCAATGCCTAGATTACCTATGTCATGTAGATATTGCATTCAAAAAGGAAAAGAAATACAATTGGCTAATTACTACTTAATGGAAGAATATATTGTGCTAAGATTTTATGGTTTAGGAGTACAACCATACAAACTTCCAATACATGTGACAAAAAGGGTTTTTTCATTGGACTATGTAAGGAATATGCAAAGTGTTGATGAACTACACTTTGTTGGTCAAAAAAAGAAGACCTTAGTTCCATTTTTACCTTTTTCATCTGGAGGGTTCACATTCGACAGAAAATCATTTAGTGTGGCACATAGTCTTTTGATTTCTTTTTATTTTGATGCTATCTATCACTGGTAGTATGATCCATGTTAAACCATTAAATAAATGATTGTGCTCAATAAGAATGTTGCAAGTAGAATTCAACATCAAAGTAAACCCTTGCTTGAAAACTTGAGAAACAAGGATTCTTGGGATGATGTCAAAATAGAAATGGAGAAAAGTTTTGTTGAGAATGGTATTTATTTTGAACAATTGTTAGTGGAAACTATGGCATTGCATTGAAAGAAAATTAGGAGGTACAACATTTTTTATGAAAAATTTCATAAACCATAGAGTAGAGTAAAAATACCAAATTCTCGAGAGAAGGAAGTTGGAAATAAAAATTGGTCATGATAAAAAATTACTACCTTTTGGCCTATGAGGAAGGAGCTAGGTGATCCAAGAGCTCTTGCAAAGTATGGAGATAATGAAAAAGATCACAAGTTTAGAAAATTGTTGAATATAGAGCACCCTAATGAACTTGGAGACAAAGAAACTAATGATGAATCTAATGATGATAGGGAAGAAGTAGAAAAAATCCATGTCAAAGCTGGTTTAAGTGAGGCCACAAAAGAAGAATATACTTTGGGAATAGTCATAGTTGAAAAAATGGGTTATGAAGGTGGTCCTTTGGGGTCCTAAAGACAAAGCCATGTCAAAGCTAGTTTAAGTGAGGCCACAAAAGAAGCATATACTTTAGGAGCAACCATAACTAAAGAAATGGGTTATGAAGGTGGTGGTTTGGGGTCCCAAGGACAAGGAATTCCTACAATAATAGATGTATAGCATAGAAAACCAGTTGATAAATATAGCCTTGGAGATGATAAAGTATACCAAGGGAATACAAGTAGATCCAAAAAAATTTCAATTTTTTAGAGCTTCAAATCCTCATCCTCATGGTCTAATACAATCACAACTAGGACATACCCATGGTGGAGAGCTTAGTGCAACTAGCACTTCCTTTGGTGGTGATGGTATGGGTAGTACTACTAGTAGTGGTCAGCATGTGCTACGACAAAAAATTTCACACAAGAGGACAACAATACAATATACCACAAAAACACTAGGTGATTAAGGCATAGAGAAGAGGAAAATGATTTTGGAAGATCCAAGTCACACTACCAATGAATCCACCACAAAGGAGTTATTTATAGGTACTCCCTCATTGCCACTTAGTCTAGTTATGAAATCATTATAAAATGAAATTACTCCTATTCCTTCTCCATTCAAGAATCCATTGTTCCTGCCTCCTTAGGTTTTGATTACATTGAAGAGTTTAAAAAGAAATCATAATTGAATAAAAAACAAAAGAGGCAACTGATGGAGAGTGTGTCTACTATAACTTTAGATATTACAACAACCATGGTATTACCCACATTTGACACAAATAAATAAATCATGGAGTACACAATTCTTATTTCCACAATTCAAAACAAACCAGCAAATCAAATGGCTCCATCTAAATTCCAGATGAACAATATTCAATTGATATTTTTTGGACTTAGAAATACTAAAAAAATTAATGTATGAAATAATAAAAATGAATTGGTGTACACATCATTGTTAAAGCAAGATAGAGAGGAAAATAGGTTGCAAACTCAAATTAAAAAGTTACAAGAAGACCTAGCAAATGAGAAAGCAAAGAGGAAAGCAACAGATAACAAGAGCAATGAATTAGAAAAAAGAATAAAAAAATCTACCCCTACATCAATAGGAAAAAATAAGAAGCAAAAGTAGACTGAAGTGAATGAACTGAAGCAAAGGCTAGATGAGAGCAACAAGAATTATGAAGAGGAAAAATACAGTTCAAAAAAATTAAGACTAAGCATTGTGAATGCAAATTATGCACAGTGGGAAAAAAAATGGAGGAGAGAAAAAGAAATGAAAGATTGGAGGTAGAGCTGATGGAAGCAAAAAATAAAATTAAATCTTGTCAAAATAAGTTATCTACATTTTGTAGAGAAACAATGAGGCATATGAAACAAAAGATCTAGGATTAAATAATGTAGAGGATTGATCATTTGTGTGACATGTTTTAATTGATTGATGCTATTAGAAAACATCTTAAGAAGCTCAACAAATATTTAGTAGACAACAAAAATGTGTTGGAATTAGAGAAATCTGCAAATCAAATTCAACAAACAGTCTACAAAGCCAGTGACAATGTTTTGAAATCAAAAGGGATTACTAATCGACTTGCTACATCAATGACGTTGTCATCTATCATTGAAAAGTGTTTGAGAATGCATAAAACAAAGGAATATTTGCATTTGCCTATATACAAGATGAAGAAGTTGGATGAAAAGGTAAGGAAATTCATAGAGCTTGGTTTGCTAGAAATGAGTGATTCATTAGAAAGAATGATTTCAAAATGAAGATGGAGAGTGCAAGGAAAATTGATTTGGACTAGTTTCCTCAAAACCTAGATGTGGTGAACTATTTGGATTCCATTAAACCATTGCTAACCTTGAATGTAAAATTGACTAAAGAATCCAAAAAAAGTTCAAATTTGAATCATGAATTGTTAGCAAATCTTCAAGTCAAACAACATCAGTTAGAACAAATGACAATTCCACAACCTAAATAGTGGAAGTTGCTAGAAAAGGTGGTGTAGTGATTTTATTTTTGATAATATGAGTTTCCAAGGTCCAACTTAGCTCTGTGCAAAGTTGTCTTTGAGCAAAAATTTTCATTGCCAATGCCTCTATGTACTCCTTCATGTGATAATCAATAAAAAAGCTCAAATTCAGACTTCAGTAATGTGTTGTTCAATTATCTATATTATTTATTTTATCATTTGAAGAAAAACTCTGGTAGCGGTTTCAACTACTAGATACACATTAAACGATTGTTGGTGTTCATTGTTGTATATGCTACAAATACTATTGTTAATATGTTATTAAGTATTGATTTGAGTGATGAATCACTAAGTACATGTTCAAGTTTTACTTTTAACACAATTAAATTATGAACTATAAGGTGATTTTAATTCCAGGCATCCATAATCTTAGTGAAATTGTACTACAATTTGAACATCAATACTCAATCGCCATGAATACTTATCAGATCCACTAAACATTTATATGAATTCATGCATATGTAATCTTTGAGTAATGGTGTGTGGATTTATTCTACTTTTATTGATTAGTTTGTAGTGGATTATCCATTATTGTAATTGGAATAATATATTTTTGGTTAGTTTCATTGTTGTTGTTGCTATCACTCAAAGTTGTGGTTTTGGTGCTTTTCCTAACCTTAGTCGCTAGTCCTCAAAGTTTTATAACCTTGTCGTGGAGTTCTAAATTTTCATAACTTCTCGATTCCCCGACTTGATTCACTTTGTTAAGTTGCAAGTCTTTTTTGGTCATCTTTGTAGTCAGTGGAGGATAAGAGAGTTATTTCAATATATAAGGACTCAGACAATGGTGAAGTTCAGGCATACGTAATCTTTGAATTAGGGTGTGTGGATTTATTCTGCTTTTGTTGAGTAGTTTGTAGTGGATTATCTATTATTGTAATTGGAATGATATATTTTTGGTTAGTTTCATTTTTGTGGTTTCTATCACTCAAAGTTGTGGTTTTGGTGCTTTTCCTAACCTTAGTCGCTAGTCTTCATAGTTTTATAACCTTGTCGTGGAGTTCTAAATTTTCATAACTTCCTAATTCCCTAACTTGGTTCACTTTGTTGAGTTGCAACTATTTGTTGGTCATCTTTGTAGTTAGTGGAGAATGAGAGATTTATTTCAATATAGAAATACTTAGACAATGGTGAAGTTCATGCATACATAATCTTTGAGTTATGGTGTGTGGATTTATTCTACTTTTGCTGAGTAGTTTGCAATGGATTATCTATTATTGTAATTGGAATGATATAATTTTGGTTAGTTTCATTGTTGTGGTTACTATCACTCAAATTCACAGTTTTGGTGCTTTTTCTAACCTTAGTCACTAGTCCTTAGAGTTTTAACGTTGTTGTGGAGTTCTAAATTTTTATAACTTCCTAATTTCCCAACTTGGTTCACTTTTTTGAGTTGCAAGTCTTTGTTGGTCATCTTTGTAGGTGGTGAGTTAGAGGTTTTAAAAACTTCAAAACTTCAAACTTTGATTCTAAGGTTCCAAGTTTCAACCACCACACAACATTATGGACTTATCTTGGCCTTTAAAGGAATCAGACGTCTCATTGAATGCTATGTACGAACTAACTTTGAATTGTCTTTTTAGGAATTTCAAAAAACATGCAAGTTTAAAGACTATCTTTTCAAGGAATGAAATTGAATGTCACATTTAATGCATGTCCTGTCAAAATAATGGCATAAGTGGGTGGTGAAGTTTTACTTAGTTATTTAGCTTGCATTCCTATTCTTTTCCAATGCCAGTACTTCTCAAGTGCAAACATTCTATCTCTATGAATTTTCTCTCATACAAAGTGGAATTCAAAATTATTGTTTTGGTGTGAGGGACACTAAAATTGGGCATGTCAATTTGGAGGAGTTTTTGGTGTGCCTAGAGCAAAGGGAGAGAACATCACTGGAAGATAATTTTTTGCAAAGCAGTTTGGCGCATGCAAGAAGTTTTCCTGAGGCTATAGAAAGCATCGACTTGGTGATTGTTTGTGCAAGAGGCTACATTCTAGAGACTCAGGAAATTAGAGTTGTGGATGGGTCAATAATTGCAAGAATTACTATTGAAATGATTTCCTGCACATTAGGCATTCCAAAGAGGGAAACTATAGAGGAATTTTTTTCTACTGTTGGTGATGAGTTTTTCAGAATGAATGAAAAATGGTACAAAAATTCCATTGTGGGGAATTGGTTGAAGTTTGAGAAAAAGGGTAAGTCTTAGTTTCCCTCAAAGCTTAAAAGGGTACATTTTAAGGATGAAATTTCAAATGCTATCACCTTGCTACATTATGGGGTTGGTAATTCATATTAAAACTCTTTTAATTTTTGGATCTACCATTTTATTATGTTAATTTGTAGTGAAAATAAATTCATTGACTAGGCTGAGATTATTAGTTATCATTTAAATGAGCAATTGATAAATTTCCAGCAAACTATTTCCACATGTGCTCATACCTAGTTTACATCCTAACTAGTCAAGAGGTTGTCTAGGTAGGGTTGGAACTACAAAGGTCTTCAATGTCAGACATGCCTGTGTATAGAAATTTTCCATAGCTCACTAAGGAGGTTGGAATGAGGAATTTCTACCATGTCAATGATGCATTTTTAATGGAAATTGTGAGAAAAATTGATGGAAAACTTGAGCTTTATGTTTCACGTAAAGTGGTTGATCTAGTATTAAGGTTTGGAAGTTTCTACATTTAGTTCAATAGATTTAGTTCTCTTATAATTGGAGGTTTTGAGAAGGCTCCATTGAAATTGCCCCATTACCCAAGTGATTTCCTAGTTTTTCTTGAAGTTTGTTGACAGATGGCTGTTGTAAATGTTAAAAATTCAAACATGGGAAAGAAGGGTATGTTTTTCTATTGTCCATGCCTTCGTTTTCTTGCAAAAGTAATAATATTGATTGGGGTGTGTAGAAAGCTTTGAATGAATTGAAATTTTAGTTTTTTGCCATGAGAAATAATTTTGATAGTAAGGGTTATGTTAAGAAAAATCTGTATGGAGCTGGTAGCTATGAACATCATCCCAATATTGAAGATTTTTGGGAAGAATGTATAGATGAGGGTGATATATACAAAATAAATTTCATGAGATTGACCCTAAAGCAAATACAAGCTTTTGGTATTTCTTTCAATATTCTAGAAGATGCACAAGAAGATTTGATGCTCATTGATCCTGAATATTGGGCCCCTATTGGTAAGCCCTTGTACACAATTAATTGGTCAGAGGATGAAGTTTCATAATTAATGGTCCTTTTTTCTCTTGTTTTGAGAAGAACTTTAGACTGGTTGAATGGAAAATGGCGCCAATGTGTGGGTTCTCCCTAGGAGCAAAGAGTTTCATAGAGAAAAGAGAAACATACAGTACATGCCTCTACCATAAATATATCACCTAGAAAGTAATCAATTAGGCCATCTAGCACTAGCTCACAGTCAAGAGGAGATGGTTAGAAGCTAGAAGACATGGGGGCCAAGCTAAAATCAATTTTGTGAACATGATAGTGTACCCGCGATACCTAAACAAAAGGCTAGTCAAGAAAAGCCAGTTCCTATAGACTCTGAGGGTATTTTTCAAAAAATAATTGATGATAATTCTTTTCCCACATTGTTTAAAGCTCCCACCTCTCCACTATGAGATACTTTCATTTCTATTCAATCAAATGAAAGAAAAAATAAAAGAAAATGTAAGTGTTGAAAGTAGAGACATTGGATTAGTGGAATCTTCCCCAACATGGTTAAAGAAAGCAGTCAAGAAGAAAAGAAAGAATATTCCTACAATTACAATTGAAGTAGATATAGTTTCCAAGCTACTACAGGGTCACAAAAAGCCCTAAAAGGCTAAGAGGATGTCACGAGTTGTCACTGCTTCCACTACTGGGCATCAATTGTTGGAGATTGTTGATCTAGAAAAGGACCTAAGTGAAAATGAGATAAAAATAGATAACTACAGGGTTATTCATGTTGATATGGGGCCATCTAATTTAGAAGGTGATGTATATCATGTCGATTACTCTATTAATGCATTGATCAAAAGAGAAAAAGAACTTAAAAAGGAGAACCTTTAGTTGCAATCTCATAATCTTTCTTTAAGAAATTTTATTTCATCAATTGTGACTCTGACCACTAAGGAAGCCTCAAGCTGAAATGTTCAAGGTATTGATTCTGACACTATGCAATGGGTCAGGAAAAAATTAGGTTATGCTAAAGCTTCTAGTGAACAGATAGAAGGGATTTATCAAGATAGTTTTTTCCACATTACTAAATTTAGGCAATTCTTTGTTATTTTTTTTGATAAAAGAAAGGAACTAGTAGGTGAGCTCCAATAGACCAAGAGAGAACATAGTAGCACATTTTGTCTTTCAAAGGAAATTCAAGAATTAGTCTCCATGGATCACTCTTTGTTAATAAGAGAAAAAATGGTGGATGACCCTAAAGAAATTGATCCTAGTTGGTATGATTCATTGGAGTAGAAAGTGACAATATCTAAAGATTATATCAAGGAAATCAATAAAGTGTTATAAAAATACTTTCACATATTGTTGCAGATCAAGGACAACTTCAATGCTCTTGAAGTGGACCTCACTAATGGGTTCGATGAAAATGTATTGGATCTTGTAGAAATAATGAGGTAATTTAAAGAGGTGTATCATAGAGAAGTAGCTTATCCTAAGATAGCCACTACAAAATCCTTTAGAAAATTTAGATACAGACCTATATGAGTGCATTTAAGTCAAAAAATGACATCTATGAAATTCTAGCCGAGTCAAACCGTACACTTTCAAGATGGAGGAAAAGGCTGCAAATCACCATGAATCTAGGAAGCAAAAACATCATCGCAATTTTCACCAAGTACTGGGAATATACTAGGAATAGAGGCAAAGATTAAAGGCACAAGAGACGTTACTAAAGGAGTGAGGTGGAAATGATTGAAAGAGAAGGAGTTGGTGTTGGGATCATTGTTTAGATTTTAGTTTTTACGTTATTTTCTTTAATTTGGCTCTCTTGATACTTCAATGAATTTTTATTTTAATTTCTAAAATAGTTGTCTTCAAGAAACCATTGTCCATCTTTCTATAAGCTAAAATTTGATGGAGCCTCACGAGGAAACCCTTTTGCATCTGGTGTTGGGTGTTGTGTTCAAGATTCAAAGGGTTCTTTGTTAGTATCCAAAGCAATACATTTAACAACTTGTATAAATAACATGGCAGAAGTTCAAGCTCTATTAGTAGGTGTCTCCTTGGAAAAAGATCTAAAAAACAATAAACTGCTTGTTGAAGGTAACTCTCTTCTCATAATCAATGGAAGAAAAATGAAGAGTATTTGTAATTGGAAAATAAGGTATCTTCTTCAGAAAATATGGGATTTGTTAGAAAATTTTGAAGACATCTGCCTTTCCCACACATATCGAGAAGGTAACAAATTAGCAGATGGTTTGGCTAACCTAGCTTGTGATCACCAAGAGCCGATAATCATTAAAAATAATGAATATTTATCTAGCTTCCCCCATATTCAAAGCATAGTGTTGGCAGAACACTCTCTTTAAGCTCAGCTTTTTCTTCAGTCCAAAGTGGTAAAGATTAATTTCCCTCAGCTAATAATTCCTTCATTGAAGTAAAATTCAAAATTTTATTTGAAATAAAAGGCAGGTGGTGTTTGGCTGAGTAAGCAATTTGGATGTAAGGGTTGTTACTTATGCATTTGTCATCCTACATGTTGGCAGAGGAATTACCTGACACGACATCATTTTTCTGTGTGTTTAATTTATGTTGGTGAAGGAATGGATAAAATTACTGGATGAAATATTAATGATAGTTGGAGGTGGGCTCTAGCCCAATTTGTAATGTTTGAGACATCTTATCATCTCTATCGTATCAATTTCACATCCACTTTGGATGCTAATCAAATTGTGTAATGATGATTTACATTTAAAACTCTTAGTTTGTGCCTAATTACTCACATGGAGAATGGGATATGAAGTCACCACAAATATATCAACATCTACACTTGTTAAACATTTGTTGTCTTTCTTAATATATTTTTAGTTTTGTGGGTACCTTATATCATTTGCATTGTATGGCTCATTAATTAGCTCTATGTAGGAGGCTAATTCGCATGAGCCAACATGCTTTATGGTTGTTTATCAAATTTATTCCTTTTGGTTGTCATGATTACCTTATACTTGCTCTTCTTGGTTTTAAAAGGTGGAGAACACTATATTGTTTCATCCAAATGCTTTCAAGGTAATTGGAGAGTGAAGGTTTGCAAGCTTAGAGTATTCAGTTCTGCCAAAATGGTGTCTTGACCATGGAACTTCAAATTTTTCTATCCAGTGAAGCCATGGGGATTTCCTTTTGAGGATAATCTCACCCATGATAATTTGGTGCTAGTCTTTCAAATTGAATATCCCAAGTTTGAAGAATTGGAAGGTCACCCAATGTCTGCACCAAGAATTAAATAGATAGAGCTGGCACCAGTTGGAAACTTTTTTCAAGAGAGAAATCTTGTTGGGTATTTAGTTGGAGAACAATTTGTAGTCATGGCTAGGGCTCAAATTCTTCCAACATAAAGCAAGGGAAAGGAGCCTCATCTTGGTTTTGATTTCTTTGCTCACAAAAAATATTTGTAGGAGACAACTAAAGGTTAAGACGATAATTCAGTTCATGGGGATGACTGTATGGAAGAATAACTATTTGGCTATTGCAAGTTACAAGCTTTTTTTCTCATAATGAATATTTTGTGTTGGTTTTTAGTTAGTTTAGAAATCTGGTTATAGGAGAATCATGGAGATGTTAGTAGATGTATGCAAAGACAATTATGAATTATGATTAGGAGAATGCAATGTAATATAGATAGGTAGTTTGGTTATTAGCACCTGGTAGAAAATAATATATGATGCTATGATGTTCTCAGAAATCATCTAGAAATTTGGCTTTTGTGTTGATACAAATGTAACTTTCTTTTATAATATATAATATATATAGGCCATGTTCCTTTTATCTAAAAAAATAAATAAAACTGATATTGAGACTAAAAATACTCTGCTATTTTTACTACTTTTCTATTATTTCAATATAGAAAGACAATGATCAAGTTGATGATAAATAAGGTTGGAGTTATGGTGTGTGGATTTATTGTGCTTTTGCTAAGTAGTTTTCCAGTGGATTATCTATTATTGGAATGATAGATTTTTGGTTAGTTTCAAATTGTTGTGGAATGTTTATTTGTGAATAAAGATTTTATGGTGATGGATGTGTAAGGATTTCTCAGTATAATTTAGGTGATTTGGTAGTTTAAGCTTTTATTGTTTAAGTTGTGTGGATGCCTTTATAAGCTATTTATATTGAACTATTAGCTTTTGTTAGTATATAAGTTATGGATGTTGAACTGTTAGCTTCTATTCAAGGAATGGATTAATATTTCTTTCAATTATTTGTCAAAGATTGCGTGAATGGAAATGCAATATGAATTTATAAGTAGTGTGATAAGTGTTGTTCTTCAAAAATGATGAAGAATAACATATCAAATTCAATACCATGGAATATAATATAAAATATAAAATATCATAATTTCATGGAATACAATATAAAATATCATCAACTACAGTTTGAAATATGATTCATGAAGAATTAAGTGCAATGATTCACAATCTCATTGAATACTATAGACACCTAGATTTGGAGACTTAATTTATCCAAATTTATCCCCTTTCATCTAAGCATCCCCTTATTTGCATTAATTAAGTAATATTGCTATTATTTAATTAATATCCTTAAATTCCTCTAAATCCCTAAGGTATTCAATTAATAATTAAATACCTTACCCTCTGTAATCCCCCTTTCATCAAATAAATTAAATAAATATGGAATTTATTTAATTCCTCACATTTCACATCCCTTAATCTCAATCAATCTCCTAATCTCATCATTAGGGATGTGCACATGCCTAATCCTTGATTAGGATATCACATCCTCCAACTTTTGCAAGTTGGCCCCTAATCTCTCTTAGCCACCTAACCCTCCTCTAATCCTTCATTAACTATCCTAATCAACCTCCCAAGTAATTTTTAATTCCTTTTATCCTTCCAAGGAATATTAAATTATTTTTTCTCTTCCCCGTGTGATCTTTGACTTGTCACATCAAGTCACATGTGGACTCTTCCCATGGAATCTTTGACTTGTCACATCAAGTCACATGTGACAAGTCATTACCTTTTTAGACACCTTTTCTTATCCAAAGTACTTTCTACCTCTCCCTTTGGAACCTTGTCTTATCCACAAGATTCTCCAATCATGTGAATTTTAAATTCACTTTTTATTCCTCCAAGGAATCTTCTCATCTCCCAAGGTACTTGTCCTTCCTCCACATCATGTACTCTCCTTCCAAATCATTTACACATCACCATTTCTAAGTCATCTCACATTCCACATGTCAAGATGTGAGGGCTTGTGAGTTCTCAACTCACCATAACCCTTCATGTTGACCTTGTTGGATGAATCTCAACTGTTGAATTCTCTAGAGAATTCAACTTCTTCTATAAATACCTCCTATTTTCTCTCATTTGGGGGATTGACATTGTGCTAACCAAACTCTTGCAAAATTTTTATTTGAGCCATATTTAATTAATGGATTGCATTCCTTGCATCCATCATACCATTTTCATTCATTTCTCATCCATTTTGCATCTCATATCAACATCTTCTGTCATCCAAGGATCATACACAAAATCAACCATTAAGGGAAAACCAAAGGATCAATTCAAGACAAGGTATAATCAACTTCTCTTATTATCATATTTTTTTTTGAATCTATCTAGGCTCATCTTGAGGTGTTAGGTGTTTTTTTTTTTTTGCACATTTCTTATTGCTGCTCATTTTTGCAACAGAATTTTTTCCTGGTCACAAATACAATATAAAATATCATCAACTACAGTTTGGAATAATGGAAACCAATTCATGAAGTGTAGTATAAATACCTAAAAGCTAGTAATTCTCTTCCATTTCCCAAACAGAGTCAAGGTCCTCAAACTAACGTTCATCTTGAGATAAAGTAAAAGAGTCATCTTGATTTTGAGTCTGCTCTTCAACTTCTTCAGCCTATGTCTCAAATTCAACATTCATTGTGTGATTTGTGTCAATGTTATCTGTCCCAATCCCACTATCATTGCCACTATGACTAGTACCAACATTTGGAAGTGGAGTGTTGGACAACCTGGTCCCTCTTCTTTAACATGTGGACCTCCAGATTGTGAGTACCCTTTAGAAAGGAAACTTTTTGACATTATAGACAACTCCTTTTAACCTTGAGCAATTTTAAAAACTCTTGTCTAGTTTGTATCTTAACTTTGATTTCAAAAAGCCCAATGTATTGAAAACTCTCTCATCCTCCACCAACCCCAATATTATTTTTTGATATAAATTAACAAGTTTGAAATATTTTGATATTGAATCACACAATATTTCACTTTGAACTAAGTTTTTCCAAGCCTTTTTTATCTATCTCGGTTCAAAGGCCTTATCTATGCCCATTGATTTATATTGGTCCCTCATAGCTATTGCAAAACCCCTATATTTTTTTCTAAGCTTAGCTTCATTTAAAATTCCTTCTATTTTTTTCTCATTGTATGTTACACTTTTAAAAAACTGTTTGATCAAGACTTTTACTTGATCATGAAAATATTTTGGGTTATCTCGGTTTGCCCCAAATTGAGGATACACAATACCCATGGCTTCAAGTATTTAATGTTGAGGGAATATTTCATGAATCTCTGATGAATTTTTTTGTTGCAATTTCCTTCAAATTATCACTAACATATTTAACAATGTTGTTAAAATCTTCCTTGTTAACAACTACTTCTCTATTAGAACACTTGGTTATCTTACAATGGTACATTGGTATCTCATATCCATGTGCACAAATACATAAATTACTATTTGCATTAAACTATAAATAATTATTAGGATTATTCAAATCAGTAATTTTCTACCACACAAAATAATTTGGGCCTTCTTGTGTTAGATCTGGATATAGATGATCGAGGACCAAGCATGTATCTTTATGTAGATTGGCATATTCATTAATATACATCAAGTTTTGTCTTGGGATTTCTTCACAATATTGTTCATCACATCCAACATGGGGAGAAGACTAGCTAAATTCAAGAGTGTATCTAAATCACTTAACCTATGTAAGATGTCAAGAGCTTTGTCTACCATGTTGTGATTCTCATACATCACTTCAATCAAGGATTGATATCATAAAAGAACTTGTTGCACTGGTCCATGTAGGGAGATCCATCTGGTATAAACATCCTTGAGAAGCTTGGTTCCTAGTGTTATTCCCTCAACAAAATTTTGAGATTCTGTGAAATATTTGGGACTTCGATAGAAGTATGCATGCATCTCACATACTAGATTTTCAACTTTTGATATTGTAGGAAACATGCTTACAATTTTGAATGGTAAATCCATTTTGTGGGCTATGTAGAGAATTCCAAGCATTTACGGTGCACAAGTAGTTTTTAACTTTCTACAAACACCAGTCCTTTGACCTTGCATCACAACAACTCCATCAGCTCCTACACATACCAACTTTCTAGCAATTGTCAAGTCATCCATACCTGCAATTTCATTCAAATATTTCTTGACTAGTTGAAATGGATTTTGTGATGTTGAACTCTCCTTCATTTTATGAACACAAAGAAGATGATCTTGGAAAAAATAACATTCTACAGTACATACACATACATACAGACCCAATAAGTATTGTCTACAGCAGTAACTTGATCTAAAGATAATGTAATGAAATTTTACTCTTTTACTTTCTCCTTTAAATCCTTCTTTTCCAATGTATGCTACATCTATTTCTAAGTTTTGGGAATTTTGATGACCTCCCACTCTCTTCACTACCCTGAGGAGTGGCAAGAGCTTCACCCTTTCTAGTAAACATATTGATCTCTCACTTCAAATAAAACATGGAAAATAATGTCTTCTTGTTTAAGGATAAAGAATATAGATCCCATTCCCTACTCAATAGCATCTTTAACTTTAAGATTAAAACAAGAATGGAAGAGAGATAAAGAAAAAATATTATTATAACTAATAACACTATGAAGAAGTGATCACTCACCTTTAAGTCTACATTTTTGGCTTTCGCTAACTTATGAATTGAAAAGTAGAACCTCAAAACTCAACAAAATGTGTAAAAATAAATGATAGTTTTGATTGTATATATAGCAATCCATATTTGGAGAATTCCACAATATTTTTAAATGGTATATTAAAAATTTGGTGAATCCCATGTGCTTATACATTGATACGTTGTAATTTTCAAGGTGAAATGTGTCCTCAAATGTAATTATTTTTTAATGTTATTGACAAAATAGGTCCTCATATGCAACTATTTATAAATTTTAATTGGTGAAATGGGTCTTCACAAGAAACTATTTGTAAATTTTAACTGGCGGAATGGGTCTTGATACAATGTCATTTTAATAGTATTGGTGAATATGTAGGTTTTATATTACATGCTTCTGAGATTCCAAGTGAAAACATTAGTTAGTCCATTTGAAATGCATAGTTTGTTATGGAAAATTTGTTGCTTAAATATGCCTCATAAAAAAAAATTATTGGAAAATGGATATGCATTGGACCTATAGTTCATAAAATCTAGGTGATTTGGACACCTTGTTGGGTGCGATTAATTCTCCAATTTTGACTTGGCCAATTTCTAGAATTCACCAATTGGTGAAGATTTTCCACTAAAGTTTTCCCTAGTTGAATTTCTCCACAAGTTCATTTCTTATGTTGGAGTTCAGTGGTATTGCATCTTGATGCATAAGATGAAAGTATTCTTTGGTTTACGTGCTTGGGAAGTGTTGCAATGTAGTATGTTGATGTTGGAATATTCTTGGATGGTGTGTGGTGTTGTTGTGGATCCTATATGTTGTATTTAGACCTATAGAAGCATGTATGTGGCCACTTGTTAGTGTTAGTGTATGTTTGGGCTACATGGCATGCTAGCACTAATTGTGGATGGTTTTTTTTGTTTTTTGAAATGTGGAAAAGTGTTTTAATTTATATTTGGGTCCTAGTTAAACCTTGGTATGGTCTACCTTCACTTCTTTCTTTACTTCTTTCTATTACAGAGGTATTTGGTTTTGACCCATTTTGGTGTTGCATGCTTAAGGTGCATATGTCTCATTGAGGTCAACCTTAAGGAGGTGTTGGAGGTCATGAATGGTATAAATATAAGATGGAGTTTGTGTTGAGTGGTGTCACAAGTGTGTGATAAAAGGGTGATCAAGTGTGGTGATCTAAGTGTTGGCCTCCTACAATGACTTAATAACTAATCCCTTACAACCATGATTCAGAGAATGAACATCTAACCTAAATAGCTATTTCAATCATCATGAAGGTGCATTTAACTTGTCAACCCAAGGACGTGAACTTGAAATGGGTCAGCATAGTATGTGCACTTGGAACTCAAAGTAGCCATTTCTTTCTACAGCTAAGGAACTCACAATATTGAAAGTAAATTGCTTATAAGGGAATACCATAAATACCAATCATCAATCAACAACTACATCAAACTAAAATGCAAAATAGTAATGAAAATATGAGTAAAAAATAGGGTACTACTCTGTCTACTTTGGCTATAGGAACAGTCACAAAATGAAATTCTAGTGGCTACAAGAATAGTCGATGTCAAATTTCTAACTAGTTACTAAACAACAAGTAACACTAGACTAATGCTAAACTAAGAGGATGGGTTACTCACAAAGTGGGCCGCTTGGATAAGTATCCCCTAAAATTAATGAGAACTTAGATGCTCAAACTCAAAACTTTATTTTATTCACTTTAAATCATGAGTACAATAGAGTAATGTATTTGTATACTAAAAACTTGAGAGTGTAAGTACAATATCAAATCATGCAACCTCTTGAGGAAGGAGCATCAAATATTTATTTATACTACTAGCTAAACAAGACAATCAACTCCACAACTAGGAGGATTCCATTTAGGGAAAACAAAGAATGTGGAGTGGTGGCAATTATGCGTGCATAGAATTTGGTCAAACATGTAGGTCCAAATGCAGATTTAGCATAGTAGTAACACCCGTTTCTACTCAATCATTAAAGTCCACTACAAGGTAGTTACATTTGGTTAAATGAGGAATCTTTTTCCATTGACCTCCTTTGACCTTGAGTGATTCCTTTTCTAGATGCTATGGTGCATGCCCAACTGGAGGTGCCTTCCTCAACTTAGCATCCTTGAATTAAATCTGCATGGAAATGTTAGTATGCACAATAACTACATATCTATAACCACCTTAAGGAAAATTCACTAACCACATGTAAAATAGATATAGATAATCCACATAATATGCCAATGTCACTAAAACTTGCAGAGATAGGATTAAGCCCAATGTCAGCATGTGTAGGATCATGATGGGCCAAAAAGTTGCAATATGATGGGTATGTGTAGCGTATGTGGCTGGCAACTTTTTTTTACTCCAAAATTGATGAAATGAAAAGGATTTTTAAAGGAGATTCTCATCTTTCTACCAATATAATTATGTTTTATTTTGAATTTAATAAATTATTATTATTCATTTTCTATTTGAATTACGACTAAAGTCTTAATTAATAGGTTGATTGAAAAACATTTATATCTTTCAAATAGTATCACATTTTTTGAATCCAAAACATGTGTCACATTCTATGCTTTGCATAATATAGGATTAAAAAAAAATGAATTTCATCAAGTTTTGACCAAGTTAAGGTGGTCAGACATACGAGTTTTTATATTTTTTAAAATTTGTAATAAAAAATTCATAATTAATTATTTATTTGGAAAAAAATTACAAAAAAATATGCATCACATTAGGAGATGTGTCCTCTACTTATATCTAAAATATTATAAAAATTATTATCATTTGATTGTGGTTAGGGTGGTCAGAAAGATACCTACTTCTTCTTTTTCCCTAAAATTTAAGTACTACTGCATTGAAATTTCATATTTTCACCAAATAGATTTAAAAAAAATAAATAAACCAAGTAGTTTAGAAATTGCATTCAATTTTCTATAGATTCTATTCTTACATATTTTTAAAATAATATAGATAACATATTCAAATTTTTATGTCATGTTGCCTAACTCTGATTTTTCTAAATTTTATGGCCACTTAAGGGCCTATTTTTTCTATGATTATCCTATACATACACATGTCTATGGTTTGAGGGAAACATTATGAAAATATCAAAATTTAACATCAAATTCCATGACAATTTCCAACAAATAAACTATAGATTCTACCCAAAATTGGACTAAAAACTAGGCTCATCACTCCCCCAAACCTAACATTTTGTTGGTCCTCCAGCAGGGGAAGGGTTGTTCTTCTTCTTGGTCAAAGCTCTGAAATTTGCAACTAATATTTTTCAACATTAGTGGTTATTGTGTGTGAATTAGGATCCCAATAGAATCCTCCTAATCTGTGAAACTTGTTCCATCTTTGTTTTTTTGCAGCAATGTCATACTAGTAGAACCTAAAGTATGGCACGAGCCACATGATAATGGGTGGTTGGAAAGTCAAGGGAAGCCAAAATCGCCCCTTCATTCTCCCAATCTAAATATACCTATCAATCCTTTTTAGTGCTGCAACATAATTGTGGGTGGAATGGGGTTCGGCCTGTTTTAACTCATCATTTAGGATATTCCATCTTTGTGATAGACATCTTCTCATAGTTTCCTCCTTTGTTGTTTCCTTTACCTCATACTCACTATAAATTTCCTCAATCCAAGGCTTGATCCTGTTGCTATAACTAGGTCTGAGAAGCATTCTAAGCCATTCTCTATAAATTTTCTTTAGTTTGCTTGATTGAGCCCTAATGGGCAGAGGGATGTTAGACTCCAATTTCTTATAATCCCCATGTCGTTGTCCCTAACTAATCTCATTTTTCACCCAAGACATAAATTCCCTTAATTGGACATCCCCAAAATATAACAATGAATTCCAATCATGGTCTTGATTTACAACATAATTATGTAAATAAAACTCACACATTAAATTCTTCATTTTAGGTGAGGCAATCCTATAAGCATTGAAAAATTCAATAAGGGTGTCAATAGAAGGATTCAAACCTAAGGAAATCCTTGACAACTTAAAAGAGAGATATTTCTCTTTTAGGTGTAGAGCATAGACCCTTAGAGGGGTCCTACATTCCAAAATCTATGGTACGAAGGTTGCCATATCATCCACCCTCTACTTCAGGGTGGCAATTTTTGCATCCTTATCTTCAATCTCTTGAACCCTCTTTTGAATTTACTTCTTCAATTTTTGTTTTTCCTTTTTCCATTCTTCCTCCCTCCTTTGTATTTCTTTCCATAAATTCAGAATTGTCATATGTACTATAAAATCAAGAGGATTATGAATTCCTACGAGTCTTTTTGTCGATGGTGGCTCCTCATATAACACTATCTGCATGGACTCAAGTTGTCTAGTTGTTTACTAGTCGTGGGGCTACTGCTTCTTCTCCCACTTCTTCTTACAAGGTATTTTGTTCTTGTTCTTGTTGAGGCTACAGGAACTCTTGGTTTGGTTTTGACTGTTGTTGCAGGACCTCTTGCTCATGCTGTAGGAAATCCTAATTTTCCTCAAACACTTCTGCAATGTTAGCAAGATCGGCCAATGCTATATTTTTTTCTCTCCAAAATATATCTTTTTTTTCAACATTCACCTGCCCCAATGGAGATTTAGGGCCCTCATGTGATGGCTCACCAGGCTTAGGGATTTCTTGTGGAGGCATACCAATCACTAGCCCAACTGGTCTTTATTTCCTAGGAGGTCTCTAACATTTTTCTTTGGTTGCAGGATGAACAGTGTCAGCCTTCCCCTTCTTAGAACTTGGCACCTTTCTTTCTACAAGTTGTATTTTAGCTTTCCCTTTTCTCATTTTTACTTCTCTCTATTGTGCCCTAGTTTTCATCAGGGTTTCAAGTTGAACGTCATCATGAAAATCTGATGAAGAGCTTTCTTTTTTTGAGTTCTTTGTTTCAGAAGAACTAATTTCTATGGTTTCTTATGTTGTAGGAGGGTTCACACTAGAGCCTACATCAGAGGTTGAAGCACCAAGAGTGGCTTCAGTTGTGCTCAATCTCTTGCTAGACCTATAGGGTTGACATAAAGCTCTAGGTTGCAAGTGCTTAGGTCTAATTTGATCAACATTTATAATTCTTCTCAGGTCATTCCAGATACATTATGCAAAGACTTCTCAACTAGCAATTTAATTAGACAATGGTGAGAAACATAATTATCCCTACATTTTTGGGTCTTGGCTGCCATGATTGAGAGAAGATTGTATAACCATTAGGCACATTCATCCTCCTTCTATGCCTCATGTGATTGAAAAGCTTGAAGTGTATGAAAAAAAAATTCGGCTGGTGACCTACACAAGTGATGTATTTGATAACATAAACAACTATCTCCTTCCATAGCTTGGGTAGAGACATTCTCTATGCACCCTATTTATCTATGCTTAATGGGGGATCGTTCAACTCTATAAATTCGACCCTAGCTGATCTGGAATATATAGAGGTAGGGTAATTTTCACCATCAGCTGGTAACCCTATAACCTCTAAAATTCTTTCCTTAGTTGCCACAACTTCCAACCCTTTTACTATGGCTTTTCCTTTAGAAAATGTCGGGATAAATTCAAGGGTAATGCTTTCATCAAATTCATCAAGCTTCAGGAAGTAATCTAACCATCCACAATTTCTAAATTCAGCCAAGCATTGTGCATCCTGGAATAAAACATCATGCACCATGGGTTCATTTCGAATTAACCCACCTCCCATTGTATGCAATCAAACAAATTCTCTGTGATTTCTTTCCTGCAATTCCATCTGAAAATCAAGTTCACCTTCCTGCAATACCTCCTAAATTTCTAGTGCTAATATCGACTAAATTTTCCCCTTCTTTTGTTTTACATTTTTGCTTACAACTCAAGATTATGACATAGTCAATAATGGAAAGAAAAGGAGTGATAAAAGGAGAATTATTATGGGAAGAAATGACGGTTGCATTTAGTGTCACTTCACATATGTGAGCTGTCCTCTCACTCAGATTTCAAATTGGCTTATTTTAATTTTTTTGACATAACCTAGTATAAATTGACACATGGGCTATATATTTGCATCTTTTTTCCCCCCCCAACCTGAATTGGGACATGTGTCCACACATACGAGATGGGAGTGGTGATTTGATAGGGAGTAACTACATGTTATGTGAATGTCTATACTAACATACAATGATTAAATGAATGCAATTAAAAGATGATTAAAATATAGCAATTAATGCAAACATACCTAATGTGTGGAGGATTCATTGCAAAGATTGTGGAGAAAGTACCATTCACCTTTTTAGGGAATAAATTGAGCAATATGAAAATGAAGTGGAATGAGGTGAGGTGGAATGAAGCGATGGAAGAGAGAGAAAGGTTGTGATGGATGGGTGAATGGGCGGATGGGTGAAGAAGTGGACTTCCACAAGAGAAGAAGTCTTTATTATGACAAGTACATATTTCTCTATTTTTGAAATATAGTTAATGACATCTCCAACTCTAGAAAATCTAGGTAGTTTAATATGTGAAATGCCTTGTTTGATGTTGATTGTTTTTGGTGCTATTTTTGTATCTTTCGATCATTTTATTTGGTGACTCTCGACCATAAATACTTAGAAAGATCCATAAATTCTCTTGGATTTCAACTATGATTTATTTTATATCCATGATTCTAAGAAGTTTCATCATTTTTCATGCTACATTCATCACTATTTTATTCTAGTTCCCCTTCATTATTTGTATTTTCTTCTTCCTCTTTCCCATCTAGAAATTTGAAAATAGTGTAGATATTTTTTATCTGTCTTCCCCTTCATTTTCCTAAGCCACTTATTTTATATAGGATAGATATCATCCAGTTTTGGTTATGGAAAACTCGCAACTCTAGTAGCATCTACAAGTGAAATGTCTTCTTTCTATGAGTCTACTATACCATTGGCATTGAGAAACCATCTTAATCCATGTAATCCCTAAAAGGCGTTAAATGGAACCTTCATTTCAACCATTTTAAAGTCAATTAATTGTCTTATCCCTTTAACATTTACTTCAACATTATTCCAAGTTCCCAAAGTCTACATTCTAAAATCATTGACAAAACTTATGTTCATTGGTGTTTATAAGCTTAGGTCTCCCTAATTTTCCCATGTAGTGGATGGAATGATTTTCAAATCAACTCCTAAACCTACCACAATATATTTTACTTTGTAATCATTCATCTGTACATTTATCAATAATGGACCATTCTTCTAGTTTCAGACTTCTAAGATCCAATTGACCTTTTTTTTATTCCAATATTTTCCCCATTACTTTATTTTATCCATTAAATATTTTTTTCTCCCTAGCAATGCAAGGTATTTTAGCATTATTGCTTCTTGCTCTATAAAGCAACCTAATTCTTCCATAGTGTTGGTGTATTATGTCTTGTTTGGCCTATTTTTCCACCTTGTCATTTTTCCTTTTATTAGGTTTGAAGTGTTCAAGTTCATCATCTTATATTCTTCTTCTTTTGGACTATAATATTCTTTATATATTTATTCTATCATTGTCTCATTTTTATTTTTATCAGTATTAGTAATTCTTTTGTCATAATATTTACTTTCTTATTCCTTCAATTTTCTTCTTCTTCTTATTGTACACAACGAGTTCTTCTCTAGAGTGTTCTTTATATAATTTTTTGAACTCCACACATCCCCTCAATGATAGCCTCTAACTTCCTATTGTGATACTTTCTAGATTATTCTTCCACCTCTTTTTAACTCATCACTCCTAGAAGGTCGACTATCCTCCTTATTTTGATAAAATGTCCTAGCAACTTTGCATTGGAAAATTGTGTGATACTCTTTCCCACAAAAAGTGCATTTTGGTTTCTTCTCTACCCAACATTCAAAGGCATAATGGCCCATTTTTCTACAGTTAAAGTAGTTTGCATTATTTCTTCTTCTATTAGTATGGCCTCTTCCTCTACCTCCTCTATAGCTAAATTGTCAATTGTCCTATTGATATCCTAGTTGTTGATTTTTTTGCATGGCACATGCATTTTGATTATCCTGCCAGGGTGGTATTCGGTATTTTATATCACTTTTTTCATCTATATTATAATTATGATTGTGACAACATTGAGTTCAATAATTCCCTTGGTTTCCTCCATTCCACATTAAAGGTTTGTTATTTAGATAGTCTTCTATCAAATGTATATCCCACTCTTGACAAAGAGAATAGTACACAGAGTTAAGTTTTACTATTTTTATTGCAGCCAATGACTTCTCTACTATTTTCTTGGGGCATTCATTCCAAATGTGTCCTTCCCTATTACAATTGTAGCATCGTAAGTTTCCACCCATGAAAATTCCATGTTATGTTTAACTCCCCCTAAGTGCATGGACCTAATTGAACACCTAATTTATTAAATTACATATTTTGTGTCCTACTTTAACATTTACCAATAAATTACAATTGGAAAAACTAAGTATTTATTCAATATTTTTCCCTAGATTTTTCAGATCCTAAAAAAGTGGTTCTAGACAAGGGCACCCTTGACACCCTTGTCCTCCTAATCTACACCCAAATTTACAAATGTCGGAGGTGACATCCCACCTTATATTTTTCTCTCGACACTGTATATATTGCAAAATAGGGTTAGGACAGCGGTGCCCTAGGCACTTATGTCCAAATATTTTGTCTCCAAATTTAAATATGTTAGAGGTGACATTTTATTATTTGAAATTTAAATATATAAATTTGGCCATCAAGATCTATTTTTTTGTGAAATTAGATTAAATTCTTGTAATACCTATTTATTGCATTATTTCAAATCTATCTCTAGCAAGTTGGAGAATTTATGATCAAGCAATTTTATCAAGAGCATTATGAAGAAATTCAAGAGCAGCCATTAAAGGATTTATTGCAGCAATTCAAGATCCAACATCATGTAAAAGTGTGTGTGATTTCATGTTTTATCATTGTTTTATGAAGGTTAATCTTTGTTGTGGGTCTTCAAAGCATTCAAGCATTCAAGAAAATCAAGAAAGCAATCCAAGACCCTTGAAGTGATGTGTATGAATTTAGTCATTCAAGGAATCCATTGAATGATGGTGACTTGCCTTTTTTATTTCATCATTCCTTCCTTTCATTTATCCATTTATCATTGATGTTGTGGAAATGGAAACACTAACATGTGGTTTGACTAAGGAAAGCCCCTAAAATGACACAACATTTACTCTCTTTGTGAATGTGTAGATCTCAGATTAAAGAGGATTGAAAGGAAGTTTGAAGACACCTTATTTGTTGTTGCATTTGAAACCCTAGGCCTTGACAACTAATAAAAACTCAATTATAAACATATTCAAAAGTGATATGAAAATTTTGTAGATAGGAAATAGAATTATAAATCCAACATCAAAGGACTATGAAAATAGATCTAAAAAATACCTAGTAGGATAGTGGTGCCCCCTACACAAACATCCTAAAAAATTCAACTGAAATTTATATCACGGGTGCATAGTGTCCTCTCCTTTTTATTTCTTGTGTTGTATTTCCTCTATGACATCTTAGATTTTTTGTATTTGCATCAAAACACTAATTTGCATCATTAGGAAAATTATATCATTATATTTCATTATTAGGAAATTTCCACATTTAGTTAAGGCTTTGTTTACTTACCTTTTAGGCTATAAGTCAACCTCATACCTAGTTTAAATCAATCAAAACCCATTACCAATCAAATATTCAAGTAGAAAAACTAAACCCTAGGGTCAAATTTTAGGGTTTACCTTTTCCTATGTTTCAAAAATATGTCCACCAATTTTTTTTAGGTTGACTATGTTCTCTAGCCTTTATTTCCTACCATATGACCAATATTTCAACATTCAGTTCAAATCTTTAAGGATTTCAACACTTTATTTTTCCTATTTCTCCATGGTTGAGCTTCAACCTAGTATGCCATAGTGATTATTTCATTATACCTATCAAAGATTATTCCATCTAATCTAGCTTTGATGTCCTTACACAATCCAGAGATGAACCATTCAATATTTTATTTTTCTATGAAAGGTTCCTCCAATTCTTTATAGACCTCTTTAATTTTTTTTCATAGTTTTCAACTAATTCCTTGTCTTCTTGTGTCAAGTTCCTCATCTAAGTAACACTTTCTATTGGAACTTCAAGTATCCAAAAGTTGGCTAAAAGTTATTTTCTTACTTCTTCCCATGTGCCTTTATACTATGGGTAATTCTTCATGTACCATACCATTCCAATTCTTTTGGGTATGTGCAGGATCATCATGGAAAAAACAGGCCCTTAAGTGGCAAAAAATTTAGAAAAAAGAGTTAAGCAACTTGATGTAAAAATTTGAATAATTTATATATATAATTTCAAAACTATGTAAGAACAAAATTTGTAGCAAATTGAATGTAGTTTCTAAACTACTATGTTTTTTTTTTTTAAATCTATTTGGTGAAAATTTCAAATTTTAATGTAATAGTACTTAAATTTCAGGGAAAAAATAAGTAGGTGTTTGTTTGACCACCCTAACCACAATAAAATGATAATATATTTTTATAATATTTTAGATATAAGTAGAGGACTCATATCCCAATGTGATGCATTTTTTTGTATTTTTTTCCAAGTAAATAATTAATTATGACTTTTTTATTACAAATTTTAAAAAATATAAAACCTTGTATGTCTGACCACCTTAAGTTGGTCAAAATTTCATGAAATTCATTTTTTTTAAAATCCTATAATATGTGATATATAATGTGACACATGTTTCAGATTCCAAAAATGTGATACCGTTTGAAAGCTATATATGTTTTTCAATCAACCTATCAATCAGAAATTTAATCATAATTCAAATAGAAAATCAATAATAATTATTTATTAAATTCAAAGTAAAGCATAATTTATATTGGTGGAAAGCTAAGATTCTCCTTTAAAAACCCTTTTCGTTTAATCAATTTTGGGAAAAAAAATGTCATCAGCCACATACACTACACATACCCATCATATCACCACTTTTTGGCCCATCATGATCTTGCACATACCCTCCTTTTTAGTGATCCTACAAAGTCTAATAACTTGTTCTTATCTTCATGTATATCCAATTTCTCACATATGAACTCTAAAATGAATACATGTCCCATGGCTTTGGTAGTATCTGTCACAAAAATGTGGATTTTTATTGTGGTATCTATATTGTTTAATCTGTGTTCCATATTTTATGTTTTCTTAAGTTTTTATGCCATTTTCTTTGTTGCTTTCTTTATCTCTTGCAAGTTTAATATCAACATATCCTTCTCCTAATATCTCACTCCAATGGGTATCTGACTCTTTACCCTATTCTTTTTTCTCTTTCTTCTCCTCTTTCTTTTCTTCTCTTTGATTTGGAAACTCTTGTGTTATAACACTTCAACTCTTAGACCTTAATAGGGATGACTCCTAGTTTGGGGTATCTGACTCTTCATAACTTTTTTTTTCCTTTTTGTTAGTAAATTGCCTCTGATTAGTTAATGGCCTAGCCTCTTCCTTTTTATTTCATTATTCCTCCTTTCTTAATATACTTTCTTTTTGTTAGTTTCCTTTTATAAATAATTATAATTCATTGATAGGATTTTTTTTGGATTTTGTAGGAACTCTTTGAAAATTTCATCTGAGTTTGATTTTTTTTAAAGGGTTTAGTGAATGTTTTGGTAAAGTAGGAGCCTTCAAGTGTTGCAAATTTTCTCTATCAACAAGCTTTTGGATTTTTTATTGCACATTAAATTTTTGAAACTAATTGAAAGCCTCACAATTCCTTTTAATAAAAAAACTCATGATCATGATGGGACAAAAAAACTCACTTTTTCTATTCTTTTATGTCTTGGTTTAGTAAAAGGGTATGTGTGGGATCATGATGGACCAAAATGTGGCGATATGATGGGTATGTGTAGGGTATATGGTTGACGACATTTTTTAATCCAAAATTGATGAAATGGAAAGGGGTTTTAAAGGATATTTTCAGCTTTCCACCAATATAAATTATTTTTTACTTTGAATTTAATAAATAATAATTATTCATTTTCTATTTGAATTATGACTAAATTCCTGATTGATATGCTGATTGAAAAACATTTATAACTTTCAAACAGTATCACATTTTTTGAATCTGAAACATGCATCACATTCTTTGCTTCACATAATATAGGATTAAAAAAAAAATCATGAAGTTTTAACCAATTTAAGGTGGTCAGACATACGAGTTTTTTATATTTTTTAAAAATTGTAATAAAAAAATCATAATTAATAATTTACTTGGAAAAAAATTACAAAAAAATATGCATCACATTGAGACATAAGTCCTTATATCTAAAATAATATAAAAAATATTATCATTTTATCATGGTTAGGGTGGTGAGACATACACCTACTTATTTTTACCCTGAAATTTAAGTGCTACTGCATTGAAATTTCAAATTTTCACCAAATAGATTTCTTTTAAATAAACCTAGTAGTTTAAAAAATACATTCAATTTACTACGGATTCTGTTCTTACATATGTTTTAAATAATATAGATAGCTTATTCAAATTTTTATGTTAGGTTGCCTAACTCTAATTTTTTTGAATTTTTCGCTATTTAAGAGCCTGCTTTTTCCATGATTTTGCACATACCCAAAAGTTTTAGAATTTGAAAAAAAATTGGCAAGCCTTAAAAAAACCTAACTAGGGTCTCGATAATAGAACAAATGTTAGCAATACATCTGAGGGATACAAGTTAGAGTTTTATTCCCAAAGGATCTCTGCTAGTTGTAGTCTATAACCCTAGATTCCTAGAAATAAATACCATACACAAAATATATATTAGAATTCAATGTCCTCTATATTCATTATATGAATAATAATTCATTGCATTTCTTATATAGATCCATTATAGTCAAATACTTTATATCACTATATGCTATTCTATATTTCTCTTTGCTACTACCTTAGACCCTCCTCTCTCTCTCTCTTGGTGAATAGATCTTTCTATATACTTATTCATACAATAGGGGGTGTGGCCCTTAGATAGTATCCCTAGAGTACATTCTATCTTCCTAAGCTCATTTTCTAAAATATTCATTTCAATTAGATATTATGTATCTTCAGATCAATGTCTATATATTGTTTTTGACTAACAATGATGAAATAATTTTGAATACAATTGTCAATATTGCAATTTTTTCATTTTAAAGTACAAATGATTTTAGCCTATGTCTAGTTCACTAGACATGAGTAAATTCATATTCATCTTGCTTTTATATCTATACTAATAATTCAAGTCAATTTTATTTGAAACAATAAGATCAATATATTTAATTCAAGTATGCTTTGTTTATCTAGAATGAATCTAGTCTAAATTATTCAAAAAAAATTCTTATAGTCAATTTTATTTAAAATTTATCTATCTTTTTGAATGAATTCTATAATTATTAAATATTATATATATTTCACACAATTATTTTTCCAATTTATTTAAAATAAAAACATTTTATCTATTTTATTTGGAATGAATTATGTTTTTAAAAAATATTTTATATATTTCATAATTAATACATGTTCAACTTATTTAGAATGAATCCATATTATTCTAAATGGAATTTATAAAGACCGTCTTATAAATTGAGATAATTCAAAATTTAGTCTAAGCTTAACCTAAAGTAATAAAATTAAATGCATACACATAAGCATAAATTGACCTAGATTAATTATTATCTATTGTGGGCATGATAATTAATAATTAAAAGATACAATAGGAAAGCAAATGGAACAAAAAAATGTGCTTCAATATAGGATAGAATGACAAAAACTAAAATCCAATTTGTCAATGGAATTGATATATCTGAATTCTAGAAACATAATCTCTATCTATGTTTCAAATCAAACATTGCACAAGATCTATGTCTTTATTTAGGTCAAGTATGCACTTGTAGATCACTCTTTGTCTATAGATATGTCTTTTACCTTCCATATTTATTCATTTTTGTTGTGTTCTTGTGTACTCTACTTTGAAAACTAATAGTACTTAAAATATTTAAAGGGTTATCAATTTTTTAATGAACAAGTTCTCTTATAGTAATAATTGGTAGACATGAGCCTTATATTCAGGTCACTAGTTGAAGCCAATAAACCTCATGTAGATTCTAATTTGTTTCAATGCACCAATTGAAAAGATGCATATGATGAATACTCTTTGAATGCTCTAGATTATCAAAATATTCAAGTAATGGAAGACATTAAACAAATGAAATTTAATACCTTTAAATACCATTACATCACAAGGATTTCATGTAAATGTGTGTTTAATTGACTCACAATGACTAGCAAAGTAGGTGTAAGTTAGAAAAAAATGAATTTGAATTTTTAGAAAATTAAGGGTATGATTCATCCTCATAAGATTGATTTTGTACCCACAGGAATGAGCTAAGATGATAAAAGTGTGAATTCTATTCAGGTAATACTTGTCTAATAAATGTAGACAATATGAGAAAAGGTACATATATCGATAAAATATGTGTAGATATATGCAAATGTATTATATGAAGATAGGTGAAAGGCTAAGAATTTTAAATCTACTTTTATAGAAAATTGTTTCATTCATTAATATATAATTGTATTAAAAGATTCATTTAAAAAAGCACGAAACTATATAAAAATTAACATAAGATAAAAATTTCAACAATAAAATAAAATATATTTGAATAAATATATTTTAATAAATTATAAACTACCACTTTATTCTAATAAAAATATTTAAAATAATAAAATCATACAAAAATTGTAAGTCAAAACAATCGAAACAGCATTTAGCGAATCTAATTGAGAATCAAACACAACCATCCTATTATAGAAAGTATGATTGACTTGTCCATTTTTTATAAGAAAATACTTATTTATTTGAGAGAGAGTTAGCTTAATAAATCTTGAATATTTTGTGGTTTGCTATGATTGCACAGGGCAGTTTGACGAAGTATTTAATTAGATTGCTTATAATATTTTTGATTTTGGGAAATAATTCACAAATCGGATTTTCAGGGTGGGTGGTCAGATAGATGCCAACAACGAATTTAACAGCTATGTCATTATATTCCTTCCAATCTCTGATATATATTCCTCGACCACATATAAGACATTTATCATTAAATATTACTTGCTTAATAATTGTAATACTTTGTTATGCTTAGACAAAAAAATAGCACGTACAGCATTTGAAGATTATTCGATTCTATGGAAATTTATATTAAAATCTATGTTTGGTAGGCAGGAAGCACATATACAGTATATTTTATAATGAAATTAGTAAAACTTACCCAAATTGATCCATTCAATTGAAAGTGATACAATGTAGAAAGTGATACAATGTAGAGAGAATAAGAGAAGTGTGGATTTCAAGAAAGAACGAAAAAATAAAATTGATATAGAGATGATTTTTAAAAATTTTAGGTTGTGTTCTTGATTTTTGAGATCATAGAAAGGTGTGTGGTTGGTGTGAGGTTATAGAGGTGAGTAGGTTTTTTTTATGTCAAGCCAACTTACAATATGAATTTAGAAGTTGGGTAGGAGGCTTCTTTTTATCAAAGTAAGAGGGATGGAAATACGAAGCAAACAATGTAATTTAAGTTATTGTGGTAGATGTGATTTTAGAAATTTATGAATGAAGTTAAATATCTCTTATTAAAGAGTAAGATATCTTTGGAAATGTGTAAATATTGAGCTTAATTATTTTTTATATGATCTGTTGAATTTTGAGCTTGTTATATTGATTTACTATTAGATACTAGAATATAACAATTAAAAAACATTACTTTGCTTTTGGATTTGTAGTTTGAGTGTGGAAAATAATTGTTTGATCTTATTTTCGCTCAAGATTAGGTCATACCATGTCGGTTGGTTTGGGAATCGATCACACCACATGATATGGTCATGTTTGTGCAACCTAATGATCCAATTCCCAAATGGATTAGAGGAAAAATATATGAATTTTCTTGTAACTAGTATGATTTATAAAATATGAGAATGAAATCATCGATTATTTCAAAAATTTACATTCAATCAGAGTGGAATATTTTGCAATGCAAATGTATCAAGCATGAAAAATATAATTACTATGATATGTATGCAAAAATTTGTTTAGTTTTTCTCTATTTATACATGATGCATGGTAGATATTTATATAAACAACCATTAGTTAGGCCCACAATAGTGATATTGATATATTTCACTTATATATGGTGCACTCTATCATGTAGAAAAGGTGACACTAGGTGCCAAACTCATATGGTTCAATTTACATGTAGATGAGGGGTATGTGCAGGATCATCATGGAAAAAATAAGCCTTTAAGTGGCAAAAAGTTCAGAAAAATCAAAGTTAGGCAACTTGACATAAAAATTTGAATAATTTATCTATATTATTTCAAAAATATGTAAGAATATAATTTGTAGAAAATTGAATGTAGTTTCTAAACTACTAGGTTTTTTTAAAACAAAATCTATTTAGTGAAAATTTGAAATTTTAATGCAGAGTACTTAAATTTCAGGGAAAAATAAGAAGTAGGTGTCTGCTTGACCACCCTAACCACAATAAAATGATAATATTTTTTTATAATATTTTAGATATAAGTAGAGGAATCATGTCAGATGTGATGAATATTTTTGTAATTTTTACCAAGTAAATAATTAATTGTGATTTTTTTATTACAATTTTTTAAAAAATTTAAAACTCGCACGCCTAACCATCTTAACTTGGTCAAAACTTCATGAAATTTATTTTTTGTTTTTTTAATCCTATAGTATATGAAGCATAGAATGTGACGCATGTTTCAGATTCAAAAAATGCGATATTTTTTCAAAGCTATAGATATTTTTCACTGAGCCTATCAATCAGGAACTTAGTTGTAATTCAAATAGAAAATGAATAATAATTATTTATTAAATTAAAATTAAAGCATAATTTATATTGGTGGAAAGCTAAGAATATTCTTTAAAAACCCTTTTCGTTTCATTAATTTTGGGTAAAAAAAAAGTCGTCAACCACATACCCTACAAATACCCATCATACAATCACCACTTTTTGGCCCATCATGATCCTACACATACCCTGAGATGATACTAGGTCTCAAACCTATATGGTTCCATTTGTAGCACAAGTTTGCAAGTTCTATGCTACTTGAAATGGATGAAAATGCGGTGTTGATTTTTCCTTATGGTAGTTACTCATGGTTTTGAGTTGGAATTTTTATGGAGTTATATTGGATGTAATAGAGATGCACAAAGTTATGTTGGGATAGACTTGGTGGATGTTGAGTGGAGGAAAACATACATGGTTGCATTAATGTATTAGATCAAATCTATGTGCATGACTATGCTTAGATCATTTTCCTAAATTTTCAGAAGAAATAATCTCTATTACATTAGATTTGACGTAAGAAATTTGTGCATAAGTATGTTGTAGGTTATGTCACTTAGCTTGATCAACATATTTCCCAATGTTGACTATGCATAATGTAAGTCCCAAGAGCATATGCATCTTATTTTGCTATATTTTTGGTAGCATCTTTTGTTTTGACATTTTTATTTCCTTCTAAATATTCAAAAGGTAATTTGAGACAATACATGACTATTATCATATGCTATAAGCATTTAAATTACTTAGTTTCAATAGTTTTATTATTATATGCCAATAATAAGAAAACTTTATGGGTGTAGTAATATTGGATGATTTCATTTTTAAATGCGATTTGAATATTTTTGTAATTTTATTTTGATATGTGTGGTATAGAAAAAAATACACGTTGCTTGACATGGAATTAACTCATGATAATTGGACTTAATGAGGACCTAATCTAGTGTTGTGAGGCCTTTTATGTGTCCACACTAGGTATTGGACCCTTGCAAATCAAATAACATGTGCTTATTGACATCTTGTAAAGGTGTTGTAAAGTCTCGTAAAGGACTTTCACACTTTTCTAGACTTAATTAGCTTATTTCTCCCCAATTCAAAATTATAAAATGTATTTAATCACATCATAATATCAATTTAGAAGATTTTTAATGTGAACTTAATGAAAAACTAGTGTTGTAATGTGATTTACACATTCGCATTGGTTCTTGTGCTTTTCTAATCTATGTGGACCTAATTTTCATGTTACAAAGTGCATTTAATTACACTTTCACATTGATTTATGAGTGCCAAGCCCTATTCAACATTTACATAATCACTAATAGGTCTTAATTGACCCATATTGTACATCTGAATGGTTTAATTGATCAAATGCTTGACATAGTCATCATATAAGCCTAATTTTCTTACTTCTCAACATTCCAGCAAGAAAAAATGAACCCTATGGGACTCATTCACCATTAGTGGTGAATTATTCCCATCTATGTGGGACCCATTCACTACCCTTGGTGAATGAGTCCCATTTTGAGTCATTTTTGAGGTTTGAGCAGGAAAAATTAGGTTTTAAGTTCAAATTTTCTACATGTCGGCCTATGATGAGGTATAATTGGGATGCTAAGACACAATTGACTATAAATAAGTTTTTTATCATCATTTTACATCTAACAACTCATTCTTACATTCACATCATGCATTCATCATCTATCTTCTATCTCAAGTCAAGCAAGGTAGGGCTTTCATCAAGTTAGCTTCATAAGACATCCAAGGGTTAAATCTTCATGATATGTTGTATAATTTCAAGATCAAATCATCATAACAAGGTAATAATATCCATTGTTTCATTTTTCATCACTTATTTCATTATTTTTGTTTAATTACCTAAACGAGGTTTAACCAAGGAAAACCCCCATGCCGTAACATTCAACATCTCTCTTTCTTGTCTTGTGTGTTTGCATATTTAGGTCTCTTGGAAGCTTGGAAATCATTGAAGATTGAGTTATAAGGTTGCTAAATTCTTCTACTCATTCATCAAGTCAAAATATCAACAAAAATCCATTTTTAGACCCATAAATCAGAGTTTCAAAAGCAGACACATGTAGGGCATCAAAGTGCAGACCGAAAGCTTCAAAATCCACTTTTGAAAAATCATAAATTCAAAAGTGGACTCATTTTCCAAGGGTGGTGAATGAGTCCCACCCCAAGGTCATTTTTTGGATTTTTACATTTTTGAGTACCCTTTTGTCAGAAATGAGCTCTGGTACAGTTTGGCAGAACTAAGACTGATTCACCCAGGGTGGTCAATGAGCCCCACCTGACCTAAAAATCAACATCAATAGTGTTTCAGAAGAAATTCCCAGTCTCCATCCACATTCTAGGTGTGTACTTCATGTTTCATCCATTTTTGTTTAGCCTTGCATTTGTTCTTAGTTCATTGATGCATATCACACTATGTTTTCAAACAATGCGTAGATCTTAGTTTTGCATTCATTTTTAGTCATTTAGATTAATCTATTCCATTTAGTTAAGTTAATTTACATCATATTTCATTACACACATCCTAATTTTAATGTCACATAAGCATTTTAGGATCTAATATCTCTCCTTTTGGGTGAAAAACCTTATAAGAGTTAGAGAGTCCATTGGGTCCTAAAATCTATGTTTCATTTTGGTGAACCTGACTTTTAGAATACTTCCTTATGTGATTTTGGAGTCCATCATAGATCTAGGCTTGCATTTATCTTGCAATAGGATTTTCATGATTCATTTGCATGATAGGTTTTATATTTTTCCTTCACAAAAAGTGCATAATAGGTTTCCTTTTTGCATCTCTAATCATTAAATAGTTCTAAAATTTTGCATTTTCCATTTAGACCTACATCATAGCTTTCTAAAAACATAAAAATCAGTCACAAACTTTTGGAAATCTTGAAAAAATTCCATACTAGGACTAATTCGCCACCCTGGGTGAATCGGTCCCTTCTGACATCTGAAACAATACTTTATAGAATTTAGAATCTTATTTTTGAGCCTCTGTTTGGTGCTTTAACCTTTATATATCAGTTAGTTGCATTTTTGTAGCATGCATTTTGTTAGAATTCACTTAAAATACCTCATTTCATGCAGTGTTTAATTTCACTTTTGCATTCACAACATTTCATTTTCAAATTGTTACAGAGAATTAGTTTACTTAAAAACTAAAAATTGAATTTCCTTTTAATTCATTGTATTGTACTTTCTTTCCTTTTCATCATAAGCATGTTTTCCTTCAAATGGTATGGCTTTTATTTTGTTAATAATGGATTGTATAAGTAAAACATTACTTCTTGTGAGTTTAATTTTTATTATCACAATGAGGACGTTAAGAAACCTAATCAAACCATTGGTACAATCCTTAATCTTACGTTGCCCATTGGTGTGAATGGAGATGTCGAAAATCATTACATACTTTATCTTCTCCCAATACCTCTCCTATTAGTGATGAAGGTATTTTGGTGAAAGAAGTTACAAGAATTGTGAGTCTTGATTGTTCATTTTTGTATTCTCCTTTAGAGGATGTTAGCAAACAACATGATGGAAACATAAAAACATTCCTGAATACCACCTTACCTGATCTCTATTTATCTCCCAACACTTCTCCTATTTGTGACAATAATTTCATGAATGATTCTGACCAACACATTTGTGAAGAGAATATGTTGGTATCAAGACATCCAATGATTGGAAGTTATAATATTATTTCTCTTCTTCCTAATGTTCCCAACAATTGGAAGGATCTACTTCAACAAGAAGCTCCAATCATTGACACACATGCCAATCCTATTTGTCCTCTCCTTCATGACTCCCCTATTTCTGATGAAGCTTTTACATGTGATACAAATCATGCTCACCTTTTTTAAATCTCTCCTACTAAGGTAGATACTTTGAACCAAACAATGAGAATATGGACAACAATCACCTTTTCCCCTCTCCTAAAATCTCTCCTATTAGTGAAGACGATCAATATTATGGTATTACATGATCCAATCCATGAAAATCATGAGAATCTTCTAGAACAACATAGTTCAACCATTAATAACTCCCTTAGTTGTGATGAAGTTGCATTGGATGAACCAAACCTTACTTGTCACACACATGTGGTTTGTTGTTCTCCTATGAACACTCCTTCTAGGGAAGATATTATGATACAGGACATAGATAACATGCCCTTTGAAGACAATGAAGAATCTCACTTGTTAAGGGATGTTAACAATATTCAACCTCATTACACTAAACCTAAACTTACCCAGGTTTACCCACCTTCACATGTGATTCATCCTTCTAATAAAACTAAACTTATTCTCTACCCACCCTCACATCCGCTTCATCCCTCTAATCAGCCTAACACTAATGTATCACAACTATCTAGTGATGATACTATTGCTTATACATATAACACATGAAATAACTCACAACTGCCACAAATAATTCCACCATCATTACCTTTACCTAATCCACCTGGCACCCCTTGTTGCCTCCCACCCACAAAGAAGTATGATCTTGTTGAACAATTAAAGAATACTCTTGCAAAAATCTCCCTTTGGGATTTACTCCAAACATCACCAACTTGTAACAATATATTCTTCAAACAGCCTTACACCAAATTGCAGCTTCTCATGGTACAATTTTGAATGATGTGATAGCTTTAGTTCATAAAATGAATCACACTAATCTTGACATTACTTTCCATCAACATGAGCTCCCTTCCTTGGAGTTGGGTAAACAACATGATGCCTTTATGATCATTTCTCAATTCCATTGTACAAATATTAAACAAACTCTCGTAGGTAATGGTTATGCCCTTAATGTGTGTAGTGTAACTCTTCTTGATCGATTGGAAGTGGATAGATCAAAAATAAAACTTGATTCCATTTCTATTCGAGGGTTTGATAATATAACAAAGCAACTACTAGGGGTCATCACTTTACCTATTATGGTTGGAGTGGTTACTTTGCAGACTCCTATCGATGTCATGCCTTATGAACTTTCGTATAATCTTCTTCTAGGTAGACCATGGATTCATGAGATGAATTTACAATGCCTTCAACCTTTCATTGTATAATGAAATATTTCTATAACAATAAAATTTATCAAGTTGAAGTTGATCCCGACCCTAAGAATTGCTTACATCTTGAAAATAGAACTACAAGTCCTCTCAACACATTGATTCCTATGTCCAACATTGAAATTGACCACAAAAATGAGGCATTTCCATCTAAATTATTTGGTGATGATTGGGGATACTTAGACTTCACACCCTCATTTATGGGCAACTACATATTGTCACAAAATATAGACAAACAACCAGATCAACCACCCATCATGTCAACGCAAACCTTGAATAAATTTTCACAAGCATCCACCTCAACCACTTTAGACAATGCCAAAAACTCCACAATAATACCTGATGAACACAACAATGAAAAAGCTCCTAATTCCAAAGCCTTGGAAAAGCTTTATGGAAAAGTTTATCAGTTTATGAAACAACTTGGATATAATGGAAAAGGTTGTGGTGCTCGAGAAAAAGGTATCTAAAATCATATAGAGCTTAACACACAAAAAATGACTCATGGTATTGGCTATTGTAGTCTAAGAAAGATCACCAACCCTTCACTCAATATCAATACTATCATGCATGACTCTTCCAAGACTCTTTCTTATTCACATAAATAACCTTACTTGCTACTCCTTTCCATGTAATAGTTGTAGCATAAACACATTCTCACTATTGCATGTCTTGCATCCATTGCAAGGAGCAACATACCATCATCCATTCTAGGCTCACCTTTTTCTTGCACTCAATGGGGGGCAAAGGGCTAGCAAGCCTTATCCCTATATGTCACCTTTCATTGTCTATTTTGACTAATTGTTAACCTTTCATGAACATTTAAGAGCAAGCTTGAGATGTGGATGACATGTATTAAGATGGACTCGCATGTGACATATACTCTTACTTTCTCTTCTCTTAGCATGACACAGCCTAACTTAGAAACATATGACTTGGCATAGAGCTTTCCAAGTTGGCTCTCATGCCTTTCCTTCTTTCTCTTCTCTACTTTCAAGTAATTGCACACAGAACGATGTGTAGAAATTCCTTTAAAGTGAGGGACATACATTACCATTATTTCATTTGCATTCTTAGCAAAGCCTTGTCATTTACATGATTCGTTTGTCACTTTGTGGATGACATTGGGTGTGATGTCCTTCATAAGTGTGATCTATCTCAGCATATTACATTCCTCTTGGTGGCTTGATGTGACACACTTCATCCCCTAAGTTGTGAATATACTATTATTTTACTAGTCCTCTTTTGGAGACATTAGAAACAATGTTCCCTAAGTTACTAATTGTACATAAACTAAACAAGACTCCTTTGAACATATTACACATGACATTTTTACACATAGCATCCTTATTCGTCCACCTTGCATAACACAACTTGCATGCCTATGGTGCCATCCTATTTTTCTTATTTTATAAAACTTGAACTGACATTTGCATTTCCTTTGGCTTTGTGGCACCTTACTAAGGTTATTGAATGGGTATAGCTTTAGCATGGTTGAACGGGAAGCCAAACTAGTGGCATGACTTTTCCCCATAGCCACTTTTGTGTTTGAGTGCATGCAAACTGGTGTGTATTACTCTCTTCATTTTCTTGATGTTTTGGCCCTTCTCACCCCACAGATGATCCAAAGTATTGTGGGCCTAGAGTGAGTATATCTTTTCCATCTCACTCATCTTTCTCCCTTGCCTTTGTATGATCTTGTATCTTGGGGGCTTGGCATACATGTGGATCTCTCTTGAATGGCTACTTTAGTGTGAAGGAAGCAAGTTTCTCTCACTAAAGTGGGGGCTAAATGTGTCATAGAAAAAAGTAACCATTGGTTGACATGGAATTAATTCATGATAATTAGACTTAATGAGGCCCTAATCTAGTGTTTTGATGAATTTTATGTGTTCACACTAGGTCTTGGACCCTTGCAAATCAAATAACATGTGCTTATTGATGTCTTGTAAAGGTGTTGTAAAGTCTTGTAAAGGACTTTCATGCTTTCCTAGACTTAATTAACTTATTTTTCCCTAATGAAAACATTATAAAGTTTATTTAATTATATCATCATATAAATCTAGAAGATTCTTATTGTGAACTTAATGACAAACAAGTGTTGTAATGTGATTTACACATTCACATTGGTACTTGTGCTTTTCTAGGCTATGTGGACCTAATTTTAGTGTTGCAAAGTGAATTTAATTACACTTTCACATTGATTTATGTGTCCCAAGACATATTTAACATTTACATAATCACTAATAGGTATTAATTGACCCATATTGTGCATCCCAAGGCTTTAATTGATCAAATACCCGACATAGTCATTATATAAGCCTAACTTTCTTACTTCTCAACATTCCAGAAAGCAAAAATGACCCCTGTGGGACTCATTCTCCATGGATAATTAGTCCCATCTAGGTGGGATCCATTCACCACCCTTTGGGAATGAGTCCCATTTTGAGTCATTTTCGGGGTTTGAGCAGGAAAAAATAGGTTTTAATTTCAAATTTTCTACATGTCAGCCTGTGATGAGGTATATTTGGGATACTAAGGCACAATTGACTATAAATAAGTGTTTTTATCCTCATTTTACATCTAACAACTCATTCTTACATTCACATCATTCATTCATCATCTATCTTCTATATCAAGTCAAGCAAGTTAGGGTTTTCATCAAGTTAGCTTCCTAAGACATCCAAGGGTTGAATCTTCATGATATGTTGCAGAATTTCAAGATAAAATCATCATGAAAAGGTAATCATCTCCATTGTTGGATGTTTCATCATGTATTTCATAATTTTGGTTTAATTACCTAAACAGGGTTTGACCAAGGCAAACCCCCATTCCCTAATATTCATCATCTCTCTTTCTTATCTTGTTTGTCTACATATTTAGGTCTCTTGAAAGCTTGGAAATCATTGAAGACTAAGTTACAAGGTTCCTAAGGTCTTCTACTCACTCATCAATTCAAAATATCGACAAAAATCCATTTTTAGACCCATAAATAAGAGTTTTAGATGTGGACACCTGTAGGGCATAAAAGTGCAGACCAGAAGCTTCAGAATCCATTTTTGAAAAACCAGAAATTCAAGTGGACTCATTCTCTGAGGGTAGTGAATGATTCCTACCCCAAGGTCAATTTTTGGATTTTTATATTTTTGAGTACCCTTTTGTCAAAAACAAGCTCTAGTATAGTTTGGCAAAACTGGGACTAATTCACCCAAGGTGGCGAATGAGTCCCACCTAGCCTAAAAACAACATCAGCAGTGTTTCAGAAGCAATCCCCAGCCTTCATCCACATTTCAGATGCATAATTCATATGTCATCCATTTTGTTTAGCCTTGCATTTGTTCTTAGTTCATTGTTGCATATCACACTGTGTTTTCAAACAAAGCATAGATCTTAGTTTTGCATTCATTTTTAGTCATTTCGATTAATCTATTCCATTTCTAAGTTAATTTCATTTACATCACATCTCATTGCACACATCCTAATTTGAATGTCACATAATAATTTTAGGATCTAATCTCTCTCATTTTAGGTGAAAAACCCTATAAGATTTAGAGAGTCCATTGGGTCCTAAAATCTATGTTTCAATATGGCACAATTACAAGATGCATATATTCCTTAGATGATTTTATTTTTCGTATATGTATCTTTGGCTAATGCATTATGCAAGTGCACTTGATGTTTGTATTGAGTATCAAGCATGGATAAAACCAATGTTATTTTATTAAGAAAATGAATACTACATATGTTTGATTGTGTTAACAATATTGTGATATATGGTACATCCTAATGCAGATATTGGAATTTATGTTGTTCATTACATGCTTGTGGAGATTGTGCAATAAAAAATTTCTTTGTGTTTGTTGGAAGCTTGAGTTTTTTGTGAGTTGTTTGGGTGATGTCAATGATGTCAACCCCTTGTATAAAGAGAGTGTTGTTGTTGTTGATGATTTCAACCCCTAGCATCTGATTTTTTAGAAGCTTGGACTTGTTGTTATTGATGTCAACACTATTATAGTGTTGTCATTGATGCCTTAATTTAGTATAGTTGCAGAATTTATTTTTGGAGAGATAGTTGGATGTGCTATAGTTGATGAGAGGTGTTGCATATGTTGCAAATGTGTTGTAGAGATTTTATTAGTGTTGTTGATGTAGTCGGTTCACTTGGTTTCCAAGTTATTTTGAGAAAATTTAAATAAAAGAGATTTCAATGTGATAGAGTGGTGTTCAGTGTTCTTTGCATCTCTTCATGGTTGAAGATATTCCTACGTGGTTTGGATATGATGATTAGAGGTGTTTAGAGGTCTTATATCTAGATTTTTAGGTTTTGTATTGTACTACAATAGAAGATGTGTTTGATGGTGTTTCTATCTAGTATAATAGAAGAAATGAGATTGCTTCCCATTTCTCCATAGTGAAGGTTCTTGGCTTGTGGATCTAGGAACATGCTTATATATTTTTTATCTACCTTCCCTTGAAGTTTCAGGTGTTCTAGTGTTCCAAAAGGTTGTTTGATGTGTTTGATGTATGTGCCAATGTGTCTAGTTGTACTAAATAAGGGTGTTCTTAAGTTTCAAGTCGTTGTAGTAGTACTGGAAAATTTGATGATGTGGAAATATTCTAAGATGTTTTGGATTTTTTGTGTATGGTCAACAAGATTTTTTTTGGACTTGGAGAAGTTTGTTTAAAGTCACTTGTTAGTGTTAGTGCATGTTTGGCCAACCTAGCATGCTAGTGCTAATTGCAAAGGATGCTTGATGTTTGTGGAAGTGTTGAGAAGCCTATTAGTGTATATTTGGGTCCTAGTTAAGTTATGGCATGGTTTTCCTTCACCCTTTTTACATTATGGAAGTGTTTGGTGCCGACCTATTTGATGCTACATAGTTGAGGTGCATACATTTCCCTAAGGCAGACCTAATTGGGAATTTTGTAAGTTGAGGATGGTATAAATACAAGGTGATTTGTTGTGTGGATTAAGCAAAGAGGAGTGGATCATGAAAAATATGTGAAAGTGATCAACTTTGGTGATATAAGTGTGAGCTTTAATGCCTATGGCTCCCAAATGTATTCAATATAAGGTTTCTACATTTTAGTCTATTGAATGAGTTTTGCATTCTTTAGTGGAACTCTACCTTCGACATAACAGAGATGCATTGTTAGAAGTTAAAATTGGTATTGATTCATCATTTTTCAATCTTCTTTCTTCTGGATAGTGATTCCTTTGGTAGTGATCCCTTCTTTCCCTTCTTTCTTTTGGGTAGTGATCCCTCTAGTATTGAGCCTATTGTATTCGGTGTTGTGATTACTTTATATATTGTGAGCTAATCCTCACTATGGTTTTTCCCTTCTTGGGTTTTCCATGTAAATCTCGTGTTCTTATTTGTTTGATGTTTTTGCATTACTATTTCATATGTTTAGATTTTTCTAATGCATGATAAGAGTTTAAGGGCTAATACAAATATATAGATGTTAATGAGGGTTTTGATGTTTTAATGTATAATTGATTCACCCCCCTCTCAACTATTCTATGCATTTAACAATTGGTATTAGAGAAATTTTCCTTTTAAGAAGCTTAATCGCTTGAGGTAGACATGGATGGTGTACAGGAAAGATGCTCCCTTGTTTAACGGGATGAATTGTGCATTTTAGAAAACCAACATAAAAGGTTTCCTTGTTTCCATAGGGTTTGGAGTTTGGAATTCAATTGAAGATGGATATACTATTCCTACTAATGCTCTAAAAAATAATGACGAGATCAAGGCATGAGAGAACAATGGTAAAGAAGGAAATTCTCTTTTGAATAGTCTTTCTAATTTAGAACTTGTAAAAGTTATGAGCTACAAATCTGCTAAAGAAATATATAAGAAGTTGGAAAGTGTCTATGAAGGAGATGATAAGGTAAAACAATCAAAGATGCAAGATTTGAAGACTAAATTTGAAACCCTAAGGATGTCATAAGATAAAGATATTACAAGATACATTTATAAAGTGGATGAAGTTGTCAATTCAATCAATGACCTTGGTGGAAAAGTGTAAGAAGATGAAGTGGTAAAGAGGGGATTAAGAACTCTTCCTAATCTTATAGTCAAAGTTTTTTACTATTGAAGAAGTTCAAGATTTAGATCATTATTCTTTAGATTAGTTGTTTGGTGCTTTAACTTCTTTTGAATTGAGAGAGTTTGGTCAAAATGATTCAAGAAAAGAGAATGCCTTTAAGGCTAGCAAAATAGAGAAGAATGATGGATCAAATCCAAATGATCTTGATGAGATAGAAGAAAACTTTGTCAAGAGATTGAAAAGGGGGACTAGAAAGTACAGAGGTATGTTGCCTTTCAAATTTTTTAACTATGGAAAGATAGGTCATTATGCTTCAAGATGTTCAGCCAAAGTTTCAAGTGACAAGTATTTAAGGATAATAAAGGTAAATCTATAAAGAAACATTATTATGTTAAATAAGATGCTAGCATATGTGATGATGAATCTAACTACCTAGATGATGAAAATGATGAGTGATCATTCATCGCTCTGAATGTTGTAAATAATTATATCGACTCTAAAACATGTATGAAGGAAATTACTCTAGAAATAGGTCACAAAATAAAAGGAACTATAGTAACTGATTTTCATGCAAGAGAGGAGAAAAATCACTAGATAATTGATAGTGGATGTTCAAATCATATGACAAGTGATAAGAGTAAGTTTGTTAAACTTGAGAATTTTGAAATTGGCCTTATTAAGTTTGGTGATGATACATCTACTAAGATATGTGGAAAAGGATCAATTAGTTTTGATGGAAAGCATAATGTAGATGATGTTATTTATGTCAACGCTCTCTAGCATAATCTTCTAAATGTAGGATTAATGTGCAGAAAAGGATATAATATTATATTTCAAGATGGTGGATGTGAAATCAGAAAAGGAGGCTCTAGAACTCTAGTTGTTGCAGAAACAAGGATAGATGGAAATGTTTATTAGCTCAAAGGAGCTAATGGTAAGCTCTTTATGACTCAAATCAATGAAATTTTCCTATCGTATAGAAGAATTTGTCATAGATTAATTTTTATATCCTAGTGAGGATCAACTCTACTTAAGTTGTGAGAGATCTGTCAAAAATTACAAAGCCTATCAATGCAGTTTGCAAGGAATTCCAAGTTGGGAAGAAAATAAGAAAGAGGTTCAATATCAAAGAATATTCTACCATAGGACCTCTAGAGATGGTGCATACAAACCTATGTGGACCTACAAGAACATGAAGCTTCCAAGGTAATAGGTGTTTCACATTGTTAATTGATGATTACTCTAGAATGACTTGGGTAACATTTCTTATAGAAAATGTAGATCTAGATAAATTTAAATAATTTAAGGCTATGGTTGAGAATGAAATGGATATAAAAAAAAAGTTCTTAAGTTTTGATAGAGGTGGAGAGTTCACCTCCAATGATTTTAAATTTTTTTGTGAAGACCGTGGAATAAAGAGGAATGTGTCAGCTCCTAGGACTCCTCAACATAATGGACTGGTGGACAAAAATAATAGGATTGTTTAGGAAGTAGCAACGGCAATGATGAAGAAAATATACCAAATTTATATTGGAGAGAAGTTATTAATAGTGTAGTATACATTCTCAACAGAGTACATGCAATCTAGTAAATAGTTCAAAGAATCCCTATGAACTATGGTATACAGTCAAATATTTTAGAGTGTTTGGAAGAAAATGTTATATCATAAGAGATTAAAAAAACTTGTGAAAGTTTGATGCAAGATTAGATGAAGGAATATTCCTTAGATATTCTATAAGAATCAATGCTTACTTGTGCTTAAAAAGGAGGCTAAAGAAGATAGTTGAAAGTGTAAATGTCAAAGTAGATGAAGAGCCACATAAAAGCTCAATACTAATAGAAGGATATGAATCTGATGACTCTTCATGTAGAGTAGAAGGAAAAGGAGATACAATTTGAAGAGGAAGATGCTCTAGGAAGGATTCTTGAGACTCTTAAGTATGTGATGAAGAATCATTCTGAAGATCATATTATTTGTGATAAGAGCAGAGGCATATTGACAAGAAGAAAATATTCTATGACAAAAGAACATGTAAATTTCTATCTACTTTCTAATAGAACCTAAGAAAATGATTGAAGCATGTAAGGATGAGAGTTGGACCAAAATACGGAAGAATAATTACTGCAAATTGAGAAGAATCAGACTTGGGAACTAGTCCCAAGACTAGAAAACAAGAATTTAATAGGTACTAAATGTGTATTCCCAAACAAGCTAAATGAGAATGGAGAAGTTGTCTAAAATAAGCCTAGACTTGTGTGTAAGGTCTACTTACAAGTGGAAGGAATAGATTATGAGGAGGCATTTCCTTCGGTGGAAAGAATGAAGGCTACTAGGATGCTTTTGGTCTTTGCAGCACATAAGTACTTCAAGGTTTATTTGATGGATGTGAAGTCTACATTCTTGAATGGTGAGTTGGAAGAAGAGGTATATAACAAACAACCAGAATGATTTCAATTATCTAAAAATCCTAATATGGTTTGGAGATTGAAGA
>VDFB02047230.1:542773832-542940287 GCA_007258455.2 Sequoia sempervirens
CAATCAAGTATAGATTTCCCCTGCCAAGGATGGATGACCTGATGGACTGTTTGAGTGGAGCTCAGTACTTCACAAAGATTGATCTGAAGAGAAAATATCATTAGATCCAGATTCGAGAGGGAGATGAATGGAATATTGCCTTCAAGACCAAAGAGGGCTTGTACAAGTGGTTAGTCATGCCTTTTGGGCTAACCAATGTACCAAGCACATTCATGCGGCTCATGAATGAGGTACTAAAATAATTTCTGGGAAGTTTTGTTATTGTGTATTTAGATGATATTTTGATTTTTAGTAAGACATTGGATGAGCATCTGATGTATATTTGGAGAGCCTTTGAGAAGTTAAGAGAAGAGAAACTATTGATTAATCTAAAGAAGTGCAGTTTTGTGAAGAGGGAGTTAGTGTACTTGGGGTTTGTTGTCTCAGTAGAAGATATCAAGATGGACCCAAAGAAGGTGAAAGCTATTTTGGAATGGCCTACCCCAAGAACTGCTACCGAGGTGAGATCTTTCCATGGTTTGGCTAGTTTTTATAGGATTTTCATTAGAAACTTCTGTAGTATTTGTGGACCTCTGACTGAAACAATGAGAGGGGATAGAAAATAATTCAAGTGGAGCAGTGGAGCAGCAAAAAGTTTTGAACTGTTGAAGTAGAAGGTGACAGAGCAACCTATTCCATCCCTCCTAGATTACAACAAGGTGTTTCAGGTGGATTGTGATGCCGGTGGTTGTGCCATTGGAGTAGTGTTGAGCCAAGAAGGTAAGCCCATTGCCTATTTTAGTGAAAAGTTAAATGATGCCAAGAGAAAGTATTTTGTATATGATTAGGAATTTTATGCAATAGTTAAAGCATTAAAGAAATGGAGACATTATTTGTTGCTGAAGGAATTTGTTCTATATACTCATCATCAAGCCTTGTAATACCTAAATAGTCAGGGAAAATTAAATCAGAGGCATATGAAATGGGTAGAGTTTTTGCAGAGTTATACCTTTATTTTGAAACATAGGAGTGGGAAGTCAAATAGGGTTGAAAATTCCTTAAGTAGGAGGCATACATTGATGACAAAGATGCAGATTGAAGTGGTTAAGTTCAATGAACTCAAGACACTATATCACCGAGAAAGATCCTAATTTTCTTGAAGCTTGGAAAACTTGCAAGGAACCTATTACAGTGGATAGGACAAGATGGCTAGATTTCATAATCCAGGATGGCATGTTATTTAAGGGAAGTCAATTGTGTATCACGAGGAGTTCCATGAGGGAGAACCTGATAAAGGAGAAGCATAGTGGAGGAATGGCAGGACATTTTGGTCGGGATAAGACCATTGCCATTATCAGTGAGCATTATTATTGGCCTGGGTTGTCCGCGGGATGTGAAAGAAGTTTGTACAAAGCTATAGGGTATATCGGTGGCTAAAGAGGTGAAGCTAGAATACAGGCTTATATCAGCCCTTACACAGCACGAGAGGCCATGGGAGGGATATAAGTATGGACTTTGTTTTTGGTTTGCCAAGGACACAACAAGGGAATGATTCAGTCTTTGTGGTGGTTGATAGGTTTTCGAAGATGGCACATTTCATTCCATGTCAGAAGACCCATGATGCAGTCCACATTGCTGGCTTGTTCTTCAAACAGGTGGTGAGGCTACATGGTTTGCCAAAGAGTATTGTTTCAGATTGTGACACCAAATTTGTGGGGTACTTTTGGAGGACCTTGTGGAAGAAGCTGAAGACAGAGTTGAAGTTCAGTTCTGCACACCATCCACAAATAGATGGGTAGATAGAGGTTGTTAATAGGACTCTAGGTAACCTACTGAGATGTCTGGTAGGAGATAAACCCAAGGGATGGGACTTGATCTTACCCCAGGAAAAATTTTCTTACAACAATTATGTCAACAGAAGCACTAGTAGATCACCATTCTAGATTATGTATGGAGGTAGCCCCAGAACAGCTCCAGAATTGAGGAAGATGGACCAAGAGAATACAATAAGTGTTGAAGCCGAAGATTTTGTAGAACACGTCAAGGACATACATGAGAAGGTAAGAGAACTTATTACCAAGATTAATATGCAGTATAAGGCTAAGGCAGATCAGAAGAGGAGGTATAAGGAGTTTTAGATTGGTGATGAAGTGATGGTCCACTTGAGGAAAGAAAGGTTTCCAGTGGGAACATATAACAAATTGAAGATGAAGAAGTTCGGTCCTTATAAAATTTTGAAGAGGCATGATTCAGGGAATGCATATGAGGTAGAGTTGCTAGATGGATTCAACATTTCCCCTGTGTTCAACATTTCAGATTTAACAGAGTATCATGAAGGTGGCGTAGAGGAAGTACCGACGATGGGATAGTGTGGGATTCTAGCACCTACTTCAGAAAAGGAGGAGATTGACGAAATCCTGCATAGTCATGTCGGAAGGAGTACCAGGAACATGCAGTATGAAGAATATCTAGTGAAATGGAAAGGAAGGCCTATTGAAGATTCATCCTGGTTGCCTAAGGTAGAGGTTGACCATTTGGGTTTTTCCTCCACCATCTGAGACGTGACAGGGTCACTTCTCAAACTACCCTGGGTGTTTGATGCAGGAGCATCCAGTGGTGTAAGGGCAATCTTGCATCACCCAAAAATAGTTAAATTTCAAGTTTCTTTGTTTTTAGATGCTTTTACATTTTTGGATACCCTTTTCGTCCTAATGAAATTCCCAATTTATGGTTTTTACTTTCTATTCCTGGGTGGAAAGATATTGTAGTTTTAGTTTCACAGATTTGCACCTAAAAATCTTTCGAGTTAGATTTGATGCACTTAGAGTTCCTGGATCAGCCCCAAAACTTGCCGAAATTGGCATAGAAAATTTTGAGCGTGTTTTTGACTTTGTGACCTTTCCAATGGTTCAAACGGTTCATGAATTAGAGTCTCGGATCAAAAGTTATGCCCCCGAGAAGTTGGCGCACTTTCTAGAAGATACAATTGCAAATGCTCTTTTGAAATTTGAACTTCATGTTTAAATTTTCAGCGCCAAACCGCCTAAACTCAAATTTGAATCATTTGGCTCAAACTAAAGAGGAGCTCTATTTATGGGCGGGTTTCTAATTTTTGGGTAACTTTTTGGGGACAAGCTCACATATTGCGAAAGGGTGATTCCGTAGCTTTCTGTAACTTGCATGTGTTGTAGAACTTGGGGATTTGAGATCCTCTACATGTAAGAAGCTCCATTTTCTGAATAATAAAATTATTCTCTTGTTTGTGGGTTATTTTCTAAGTCTCAGGTTGCACCCTCATCAGTGATTTTCAATATGAATTTGTTCTTTGACAAGTAGGGCTAACTCAATTTACTTCAAAGATGACCAAATTAACAAAATAATGCTTTATACATGGGTGAAGGACTCATATTTGCAACAAATAGCAATACATCAGCAATTAAACCTAACATTTAAAGAATATTATTATATTGATTTGGAATAAACAACTCTAGATATCCAAAACAAACACCACTTAGTAATCCTAACACTCTATCACATAGATCTGTGATTTCATCAAATCATTTCAATCAGTTCTTTGAACTAAAGTAGAAATGAAACCATACATTCAACCAAGTAGACTGAAGACAAATAAAAGATCATTGATCATTCCATTCATAATTTGTGTAGCAAAATACATGGGAGAGAAAATGTTTCAAAATTTGCAATTTTTATTCATATGCCATTGCTACTATAGAACTATTATGCTTATTATGAGCTAGAATGTACACCTAAGACTTAGGACTATTCTATTTCTCTCTACTTGAAATTACAAAAAATTTCACACATGAGCTCGAATGCTTAACCATCAAAAGACATGTGTAATTGGCCTTGACTTCCCATTTATAGAAACATGGGAGCAAGAATCTTTGGGAAAAAATTTTATTTTAGTCACATTTTACATTTGACACACATTTGCATTTGATTTTCAAAATTCCCCAAGCAGTTATATTTGCATCTTCTAATGAGGGAGAAAACATATAAGACAAAAGCTATTTTCCATTCATTGAAGAAGAATTACCCACCTTCCAAAAAGAATGTTTCATCATTGTAGTAGCATCAAAACCTCTCATCCACATCAGCACCTAAGACAAAAACTCCAAACTGGGACTCTATTTTTGCAATGGTTCATCATCTTCAAAATCAAAGTATGCATGTCACCCTTGTTATTTTGTTGAAACTAAATAATTTATCTCGCCATCATAAAAGTCTTCTAGACTTAAAATTGTAAGAAGATATTAGGCATATTCTAGACCAATTTTTTCCCTATCACTCATATAATTTTCCTCATCTTCCATGGCAACATCAAGTTCCCCCATATAAGAATCATAAGCCTTGTGGTCTGTATCCTTCTTTTTCTTCTCAAGCTGACCAACCTTATCATCATTATCATCCCTTTTGTGCCTAGCCAACACATTTTTCCCATAGCCATCTTCAATAATACCCTTGGCTTCACCCTCCATGGAAAAATTTCCCTTCCCTACCCTTGTCTTCACATATTTTTAGGTACATCTAGCGTAATTTTAGGTGTTCCATCCTAGGTTTCAGACCTCTTAACCCTTTTCTATTTGGGTTCCATCTCTATTTGGGGGGATGACACATTAGGTTCACTCATTTTCTCTACATAACATACCTAGGGTTTATGAATTTCCACTCACAAAATAGTCTCACTGTTTTATGCTCTTAGTTGTAGAAGAAAAACCCTCCCAGACCATGCACAATTCTTACCAACCCAATAGAATTTGCAAATAACCAAACCCTTGCAAACCCTAAGCATCTAAAGCTTACAAAACTTTCAACAACTCCACAAATCAGCTAACTTATGCACATTTGACATGAAAAATTATGGATACCTACTTACCCAAGAAAATTTTCTTCAATACCTCTACAACTATTTGATTAACTCCTCACCCCTTCTTCTCTAGTTGTAGACAATTCTCTAGCTCTCAATGACTGTAATTGTGAAAGAATATAGCTGACAACCATCTTTACATCAAATGAATAGAGTGTGTCCACCATTAATGTTCAAAAGAAAACTTGTGTGAGTGAGCAAACAACCATCCAAACAAGTTTGAAACTTGGTTGTTGATCATGTAGTGAGATGGATCGATAAGCAATCCAAATTATGTCAACTAAGTTTGAAAAAGCTGACTATAAGTAGTTGTTTTCTTTAAACCAATCAGAAAAATCAAGTGGAAAATCTTTCCAACCTATATGTAGGCTCCACCATCTATTAAGTGGTAAAGAAAACCCTATGTTTCAAGCTCCCTACTTCCCTATTTTCCTTAATCTGCATGCAACTTTCAGCAGTAGAGAGCTGAGAAAGGGATCTGATTAAATCTCAAGCCTTCAACATGTGTGTTATTTACCACAAGGCCACCAACCCATGCTCATAACTCTCAGACACAACAAATGGTCAAGATTAAAAGATCTCACTTGCTTTTAGAACACATGTAGAAGAATCCCTTTAGTAGCACAAATTTTATCATTCGTACCCCTACGCCAAAATATTAATTAATGTTTTACCCCTTTATAATGTGCCCTTTTCCTTTCATATTACTCCACATGGAACTCTCATGTTGCCCCATTGAGAGATGAGAGGTAGAGGTGGGCCCCTCATGGGATGGTGGTGGTGAAATCATTGTAGGAAGGTCCTTAGAGAGAACAGTTTAGACCATGAAACAAGAGTTAAACAACAAAAGCTACATGAAATGTGGAGGAAAATGTAGATTAAAAAACTCCTATTAACAAAAAATTTAGTTACAATTAGTCGACAACATCCTGGTTCATAGATTGGGCCCACAAGCCTGATACAACATGGTCTAAATATAGTATTCTGATATGCTCCTTAATACAAGATGAAATCTTACATATCAAATCAAATATCTATCTCTTACTAACCTAATGATCTATTACAATGGTTTATATCACATCCTAAGATCTAGAATCTTTTGTATTGACCAAAGATCATTACAATCTCTGATGAAGGAAATGTAACATGTGCATGAAATAGGTTGGCCTTAAATTTGAATTTCTTCTTGGTAGGTGCATAGGATGAATTGTGGACCTAAATTAAGGTCAGGGAAACTTCACAAAAAAATTAAAAAGACATCATAAGGATCCGCAAGTTATAGGAAGGATCTACAAGAGACAAAACTAATCATTAGGCTCAAAACTACTTCGGTGCTCTATTATAGAAAATGTCACTTAATCTAGGAGCGATAACTTGCCAAAAAAAATCCAATCGATCTGAAATCTTGGGATGAGAAAAATGAATATGTCCAAAATGAAAACATAGATCTGTAGGGTCTGGTGAGAAAATATGCTAAACCTGCCAAGTTGAATTGAACAAGAACTAAACAAGAACAAAAATGAAATGAAAATACTTTTTTGGTTAATGCAGGATCACAAAGAACCAAGGATGCTCCAAAATCAAACATTCGGTGTTATTTGAAAAGTGAGTCCCTCACTCTTTTGGGGCTAAAGGAAAACCAATATGTTCTACCTCAGCCTGAGAAATCCAAGAAGAATCCTCCATTGGTCTGCCTTTCCACTTCACAAGATATTCTTTGTACTTTCTTCCATACATTTTCCTCCCATCTCTAATATCCAAAATCTCTTCTATCTCATATGATTGTTGTATAGGAAACTATTTCTCCAATTTTTCTTTATTGTCTTCGTTGAATTCAGCTTCATGGTACTGATGTAGATCTGCAATGTTGAATATAAGTGATATACTTACGTCATTTAGTAACTCTACTTCATATGCATTTCCTAAATCAAATTTATTTAAAATCTTACAAGGTCCAAACTTCCTCATCTTGATCTTATTGTATGTGCCAACTAGAAATATTTCCTTCCTCAAATACACCATCACTTCATCTCCAACTTCAAACTCCTTATATCTCCTCTTTTCATTAGCTCACTCCTTATACTTCTAGTTCATATCTTCCAATTGTTGCTTTACTTGAGTATGCACTTTCTTTATATTTTTTGGAAATTCTTCTACTTTTTCATTCATTTTATCTTCCTTACTGATGTCTCACAACTTTGATATACCTCTAGGATGAACTCCAGTAACAATCTCAAAAGGTTTTTTTTTGGTACTCTTGTTTACTAAATTATTGTAAGAAAACTCTACATGTGCAAGGACTAAATCCCAGCTTCTGGTCTTATCCCCAACCAAACATCTCAACAAATTCCCCAAACTCTTGTTTACTACCTCTATCTATCCATTAGTTTGTGGGTGAAAAGTAGAACTAAAATTTAAATCTATCTTTAACTTCTTCCAAAGTGTCCTCCAAAAGTAGCCAACAAACTTTATATCTCTGTCTGAAACAATACTCCTAGGTAATCCATGCAATCTAACCACTTCCTTGAAAAACAAGTCTATTACATGTATTGCATATGTTGTCTTCTTACAAGGTATTAAATGTGCCATTTTAGAAAATCTATTCACCACCACAAATATAGAATCATTACCTTTTTGTGTCTTCGGCAAGCCAAGTATGAAATCCATGTTGATATCCTCCGAAGGTCTCCCTAGAACTATGAAAGGCTTATACAATCTAACATTATGACTACTCCCTTTTGTAGCTTGAAAAACTCTACAACTCTGCACAAATTTCCTAACATCCTCATGAATCTATCACCAAAAGTAATTCTCACCTACCAATGCTACTGTCTTATCAATTCCAAATTGTCCTGCCAATCCTCCACTAAGTTTTTCTTTCACCAAGCTATCCCTCATTGAACTCTGTGGTATACACACCTAATTCCCTCTAAACAACATATCCTCCTGAATGAAATAATCCAACCACTAACTCTTGTCCTCAAAGATTGGTTCTTTACAAGATCTCCAAGGTTCTAAAAAATATAGGTCTTCCTCATACAAGTTCTTTCATTCATCAAATCCTAATTCCTCCACTCTCATCTCTACCAGTAAATTCCTTCTCCTACTCAAAGCATCAACAAATCTATTTGAATTTCCACTCCTATGCTTTAGAATAAAATTATAACTCTACAAGAATTACACCCATCTCATGTTTCTTTGATTCAACTTACCTTGACTATTCAAATATTGCAATGTATGATGATCTGCATACAACACAAACTTCTTATGAAACAAGTAATGCCTCCACTTCTTAAAGGCTTGAACTATGGCATAAAACTCCTGGTCATACACTAAATACCTTCTCCTAGCATCATTCAATTTCTCACTAAAATAAGCTACTAGTCTTCCTTCTTGACTTAATACTGCTCCAATTGCATTTCCACTTACATCATAGTCTACTTGAAATACCTTATTAAATTATCTTAAAGCCAACATAGGCTGCTCATTCACCTTTTGTTTCAATAACTCAAAACTCTGGTCTTCTCTAGATGTCCACCTAAAATCCTTCTTATCCCCTCTCAATGTTTCTATCATAGGGCTACAAATAGAACTGAAATTCCTAATGAACTTCTAGTAGAAACTAGCCAATCCATGAAATTATCTTACCTCTCTAATGCTTTCTAGTGTAGGCCATTCAACAATTGCTCTTACCTTCTCATGATCCATCTTCAATCCATACACAAATATCAAAAATCCAAAATATACCAATTCTTCCTTCATGAAACTACACTTCTTAATGTTTATCAACAACTGCTCTTCTCTCAACCTCTACAAAACTTGTCTTATATGCAACAAATGTTCTTATCTATTCTTACTAAAAATCAAGATGTCATCCAAATAGACAATCACAAACTTACCCAATAATTTATTTAATACCTCATTCATCAGCCTCATGAAAGTACTCGATGCATTTGTTAGTCCAAAAGGAATCACTAACCACTCATGCAATCCTTCATTCATCTTGAATGTTGTCTTCCAATCATCCCCTTCTCTAATTCTGATATGATGATATCCACTCTTCAAATCTATATTTGTAAAGTATTTAGCTCCTCTCAAACAATCCATAATGTCATCCATCCAAGGAAAAGGAAATTTATACTTCACTGTGATTTTTTTTATGGCTCTAGAGTCTATCCACATCCTCCGTTCTCCATCCTTATTAGGTGCTAGCACAACAGGTACTACACAAGGACTTAATCTTTCTCTGATCAAACCCTTCCTCAAAAAATCTTGCACTTGTCTATTCAACTCTTCACTCTCTGTCAGTGTCATCTGGTGTCCTTCTTTATTAGGAAAACTAGCTCCAAGAATTAGATCCATGCAATGAATAATACTCCTCATAGGTGGTAATCCATCAGGTACATTATCTGAAATGATAGCTTCATATTGTGCCAGCAACTCCTTTATCTCCTTTGGTTGTTCTTCTACATGCTTCAAGACTTCAGCCTCCTTAGGAACCAAGACATAGCACATGTTCTCATGTCTTAGTCCATCCACAAATCTCCTTTCATCAACCAAAAAAATTCTAGCATTCATACAACCCTCAACTTTAGGAACATCCTCCACTGGCAACAAAGTCTGCTTCATCCCATTAGCAACAATGGTATATGTGTTCTTCTTTCTATCATGAATAGCTTGTCTATCATACTACCAAGGCCTTCCCAACAAAACATGGCATACATCCATAGGCATGATATCACAAAAAACTTTATCATGATAATTTCCTATCTTCAATTTCACCAAACATTGTTCACTTACTAGTATCTTATGCTCATCTTGAATCCTTGCTATCTGATAGGGCTTCGGGTGTTTCAATATTTCTAGCTTCAATTTGGTCACCATTCCTTTAGAAACCAAGTTCTTGGAGCTTCCACTGTCAACAATCACTCTACAACTTTTACTAGCTACCTTGCATCTGGTCTAGAAAAAACTCTTTCTCTACAACAGTTCCTAGTCCATCTCACTTTGACACAATACTCTTATGTTCACCAACACTTCTCCCTCTTCCAGTTTATTAGATGATCTGACATGAGCCTCCTCAACAAAGGTTGTTCTTCTATTGTTCTTTATCTTTCTATTTGTCTCTCCCTGATTACATTCAAATGCTTTATGTCCTCCAGCACACTTAAAACAAGTTCCCTTGAATAAACTTTTCTCCTATCCTCTATCATCTTTTCTATAACCCTAATTCTAGTAACCACCATATCCTCCCCTCTAGTAAAAGTTTCCATCATCTCTACATTCTGAATTATCATTCTTACTGAATTCCTTATATTTATTATGATCTACAAAAGATCGTCTTCCTCCTCCAGTAAAATTTCTTCCTCTCTAAAATCTTCCACGTATTCCTCTCTATCTTTGCTCATATCTTTTATTTAGCTTCTCTTATGCTTTTAGGGGTATGTGCAGGATCATGATGGGCCAAAAAGTGGCAATATGATTGATCTATGGCTGACGACTATTCTTTTACCCAAAATTTATGAAACGAAAAGGGTTTTTAAAGGAGATTCTTAGCTTTCCACTGATATAAATTATTCTTTACTTTGAATTTAATAAGTAATTATTATTAATTTTCTACTCAAATTATGACTAAAGTCTTGATTGATAGGCTGATTGAAAAACATCTATAGCTTTCAAACAATATCACTTTTTTTTAATCCAAAACATGTGTCACATTCTATGCTTCACATAATATAGGATTAAAAAAATAAAAATTGAATTTCATGAAGTTTTGACCAAGTTAAAGTGGTCATACATATGAGTTTTTATATTTTTTAAAAAGTTGTAATAAAAAATTCATGATTAATTATTTACTTGGAAAAAAATTACAAGAAAATATGCATCACATCAGGGCATGAGTCCTCTACTTATATCTAAAATATTATAAAAAATATTATCATTTTAGTGTGGTTAGGGTGGTCAGATATACACCTACTTATTTTTTCCCTAAAATTTAAGTACCACTGCATTGAAATTTTAAATTTTCACCAAATAGATTGTTATTTTTTAAACATACCTAGTAGTCTAGAAAGTACATTCAATTTCCTCTAAATTCTTTTCTTACACATTTTTGAAATAATATAGATGACTTATTCAAATTTTTACGTCAAGTTTCCTAACTCTGATTTTTCTAAATTTTTTGCCACTTAATGTTGAAGTTGTGAAAGCCAACTTCACAGACCCCAAAGATCACCTGCATGCAAATAACTTGTCACAAAAAGAAGACATTCAAGACAAAAGGAAAAGCTGCTTTGAAAGCTAAAAATGTATTATCCAGAGAGAGTTAAAATACAATGATCAATCCTTATAAAAGGAGATTGTGCAACCCTAAAGAAACCCTAATAGGTAGACATTTAATAATTAATATAATTATTAAACGTCACAATATGCAAACTAAAGTGAAATATTAAGAGAGGAATAAAGGTAAATTAACATAATTAAGTTAAAACCTTTACTCTAACACCCCCCTTAAGATGAGCAAGAGTGCAGCTACAAACATGTGCAAGAAAGAAAAGGTAACTACAATACATGAAATAAAACAAGGGTCCCGACAACTAGGCTTGATCAGGTACCCAAATACAACCAAATCTCTATAAAGTGGAGAAAGGGAGAAAACCTCATGGGAACAAAACTCCCCCACAAAAGAGGGAAAATAAAATAATGAAATGCACTAATGAAAGAAGGATAGGAGGTGGATTACATGATACCTCCCATAGACAACTTCTATCATATAAGTACATATACAATGGTCTCCATAGGAGATATATAAAGAGACAAGAAGGACCCCCCACAAAGAAGAAACTCCTGCTACAATGGTAGATGCCTGATGTAGAATCCAAAAGGAGATCCTGAAGTGGAAAATAATATTCCTCCCCTTGGGAAGAAATGGATCCAAAGGATGATGTTGAAGAAACCCTGTGAAGAGTGATGAACCAATCTATCTCAAGATGTGTGCCATGATAGGGTGTTGAAGAACCTCTTTGTCTGAACTAAAACAAATGATGCCAAATCCAAACTGATGTGGAGAATCCAGAAATCAAACCTCTGAATACATGGATAATGGTGGGTGTATAGTGATAACCTAACTTTCAAGGTAGAGGAGATGAATGTCCTCAAAATAATCCTCAAGATCTACAGTGTGAGACTCAACAAACAAGAATTTTTTTTCAAGATAAGAATCCCATGATGTAGTAGATAATGAATAACCAAGATGGTCATGATGTTGAACTGAATGCATAGGGGCCAATGTGGTGATATTGATGTCATCAAGAATAATGGATGATACATGTATAATCTCAGTCTGAAGAGTAGGAGCTGTGAGACAAGCCTCAAATCCATCAGAACATGTAAGGGTGTCTAAATACTCAAGCTCCTCTAAAGTATCATGATCAAAGGGTGTATTATCTCTCCAAGCAATGGGTAAGAGAAATTTGAAGCAGGATTCTCTAGGAGTGGAGAGATATTGGGGTCTCCATATATCTCCCAAATACATGTCCAAAGTGGGTGGGGACAATCAATGTCCAATATAGCCCACATAGTGTCATCATCAACACTAGACAATATAAGTCCTACTATGTGATCTCTAATGATATCCCAAGCTAGTTTTCCCTCTAAAGTGGTTGGTTCAGGTATGAGATCATACAAGTAAGGAAAAATATTAAGCCACCTACAATGTGTAAGTATGCCCTTTGCCCATGACTCATAATTACCATGTTCTAGAATTACAATTGAAGGGTGAGTAGAAAAACCCATGATAACTCTTCAAATGAAAAAATCTAAGAAAACTGACCTTAAATCATGTAGATCAAATGAAATAGAGCCTAATGACGCAAAAAGGAGGTTCCTAAGTGCCAAAAAATCCAAATAATTAAGAAAACTATGAAAACACAAAATGCTAAATAAAATATACCTAGGGAAGAATCTTGGAAAATAATTATGATCATTGTGCAAACAATTGAACCAACTTTCTGATTCCTATTCATTTGTGCAAAAAGGAGCTTGAACGCAAAAGTTATACCCCCTGAGTGCAAAAACCATGATCTAACTTTGACTACAGAAAAAGGCATCAGAAAGAAAAAATCATGAAATCACACCTGCACCACTAGAATGGGCTCGAAACCATATTTTTGATGCCTATTTGTTTGTGAAAAATAGAGCTTGTATGCCCATTTTACACCTGATTCACTGAAAATTGCTCAAAGTTTCTCAATAAGGTCCTCCTAAACCCTTAGGGGCTAAAAAAAGGGCCCCTGGTCGCATGCAGGACTAGGGGCTAGTGATTGGTTCTAATTTTGAAGCTCCTGATCACCAATGTGACCACTGCAGGAGCTGGCGAGGGCGTAAGGGAGCTGGGCGGAGCCCCTGGTCCTCAATAGGACCGTGACCAGTGGGTATGGGCCCATAGGGGGTTGAAGATAGGTGGTCGGTGTGTAGTTGGTGGTGCACGGGTGGTGCATGAGCTGAGCGCGAGTGGCAAGCTGGTGGAGGTCTGGTGGCCAGCTGACAGAGGGAGGAGTTAGCGGCTACTGGGTGGCTCTACTGTCCCAGTATTTGAAGTAGTGGCAGCAGTGGCCAGCAAATGATAGCCACCTAAAAATGCATTGGTTGCATTTTTTTTAAACACTTTTTTTAATTCTTTTATTTTATTTTATTTTTTTAATATATTTTTTCATCAATCTATGTGCCCTTGGGTTTGTACGGCCCTAGGTAAAAAAAAATTCCTTCTGAACCAACTGCATCGAAACTGGGCAAATTATATACCAAAAAACTTGGAAACGGCCTGCTAAATGCAACCGTGAGGTCAGTTTGGACTCAAACTATACCAAATAAAAAAAAGTATGCCCTGGATCAAAAAGGAAAACTCCAAACCCTCGAAGCTCCAAAAATCCTTCAAAAGTCGAATAGGAAGCAGTAGGTCTGGAGCTCTGATACCATGTTGAAGTTGTGAAAGCCAACTTCACAGACTCCAAAGATCACTTGCATGCAAATAACCTGTCATAGAAAGAAGACATTCTAGACAAAAGGAAAAGGTGCTCTGAAAGCTGAAAATGTATTATCTAGAGAGAGAGTTAAAATACAATGATCAATCCTTATAAAAAGAGATTGTGCAACCCTAAAGAAACCCTAATAGGTAGACATTTAATAATTAATATAATTATTAAATGTCACAATATGCAAACTAAAGTGAAATATTAAGAGAGGAATAAAGGTAACTTAATTAACATAATTAAGTTAAAACCTTTACTCTAATGCTTAAGGGCCTATTTTTTCCATGATGATCCTACACATACCCTTAGGGAACATTGATATGCCTCCTTCATACTCTACAACTTGATCATACTGATCTCGTCCTATATATATGTCTTCAAGCCATTGACATATTTGTCTACTTTCTCGACCTCATCCTCCGAATGTTTGGATCTGATATTCAACTTGTAGAACTCCTCAGTATACTTTGTCACTCTTAACTCCTTCTGCTTTAAATTCTACAACTTTTGGAACAAACTGATTTGATAGTATGTAGGCATAAACTTCATCTTTAACTTATTCACCATCCAATCCCATGATTTTATCTTCTCCTTCCCTCTTCTTTGCCTATCTATCTGCAAGTGTTCCCACCTAAGGGATGCATGTCTTTTCAACTTTGTAGAAGAAAATTTCACCTTCTTCTCTTCATAGTTACCTTCACAGTCAAAATACTTCTCCATCTTCATTATCCAATCAAGTAATTCATCCAAATCCAACTTACCTCTATAATTTGGTGGATTCAAATGTCATTTAGTAATTACTTTTGTTAGGGATCTTATGAACCCCTCTTCTCCCTAATCCAGGCTAGGTTGATTTCTCTTTCCCCTTCTTCTTGTTCTTCTACCTCTTCATCACTCACATCATCAATTTTTTGACCTATCCTCTTGATCGTTTTGACTGCTTCTAATCTAGTAGCAATTCCTCTCAACATCTCCATCATAGCTAGGTTTTAATTTTCACGCACTCCATTTCCTCTACTATTTCTTCTTCTTGCCATCTTTACACAAGTCCTTTGCAGCTATAGGTCGGATCCTCAGTCCACCACCCCACAACAAATCTTCAATAGGACTATGCAAACTCTGATGATCTCTCACATAACAACCTCACTCTGATACCAATTTCGTGTAGTCACAGTAGGAGGATCCTCAAAGAGAATAGTCCAGACCATGCAACAAGAGTTACACAATAGATGCCACATAGAATATGGAGAAAAATGCAGATTCAAACTTTCTTATTATCACAAATTTCAGTTACAAACAGCTTACAACATCCAGGTTCATAGATTGGGCTCACAGGCCTGATACAACATGTTTGAAATGTAGTATTATGATATGCTCCTTAATACGAGCTAAAATATTACATATAAAATCCAATATATATCACTTACTAACCTAATGATTTGCTAAAATCATTTATATCACATCCTAAGATCTAGAATCTTCTGTGTTGGCCAAAGAACATTACAATCTTCGATGAAGGAAACGTAATGTGTGCATGAAATAGGTTAGCCTTAAATTTGAATTTCTCCTTGGTAAGTGCATAGGATGAAGTGTGGACCTAAATTAAGGCCAGGGACACTCCAAAAAACAATTTAGAACACACTATAAGGATCTGCAAGTTACGGGAAGGATCCAAAAGACACAAAACTAGTCATTAGGATCAAAACTGCTTCGATGCTCTATTCTAGAAATTGTTACTTAATTCAAGAGTGATAACTTGCCAAAAATAGATCCAATCAATTTGAAATCTTGGGATAAGGAAAATTAAAATGTCCATGATGAAAACATAGATCCGTAGGGTCCGATGAGAAAATATTTTTAATATACCAACTTGAACTAAACAAGAACTAAACAAGAACTAAATTGAAATGAAAATAATTTGTTGGTTGGTGCAGGATGGAAAAGAACCAACGATGCTCTTGCATCAAGTGGGAAGCAGTCAAGATTGACCCATGTCATCCAATATCTATTTTTCATTCACTTCAAACTATCACTTACTAACTATGAGAGATGTCAGGCCCACCACTATAAGAAGAAACTTGGCAGTTGCCTAGTAACATGTGAGAATATTTTAGTGCATATTCGAGTAGGGTGGGGAAGTGGGGAATGGTCAATATTTGATCCTTCATATCCAATGGCCCACATAAGATTATTAATTATGCATGTGGACACAATTAGTAACTTAAAAGGTACATCTTGACTAGGCACATGGTGTACAGGGACATAAAGATTAAGGTTGAAACCTTAGGAAAATGATGAAATTATTAAATCTTGACTTAGGACCCCAGATAATATTGAAAGATTAAGAACCTGCTAAACATAAAACAATATTTTTTGAAAAAGTGGAGAGTAATGACCGAGATTGATAGGACCCTGGGACCAATAACAAGATGGATGTAAAGGCACAAGACATGACTTAGACAACCCAAAACCAGTGATAAAAGGTCAACATTAAAATAAAATGCTTGTAAATGATTTAGACTTGGTATTTTTCTTAGAAAGGGTTTTCGCAACTCAAGAACCCTATGGCATGATAATATACAAAACCCTAAGGCCTAGGTAATGAGAATAACTAGATTTGCAAAATTTTATTATTGGAACATAAAAAAAATTTAGGAGTTCTACCAATGGCTCTGATTAGGGACATTTATTCTTCTAGAATAGAGCAAGATCATAGAATCTCATGTTTCATAGACCAAGCACAAGTATCAAAAACCAAGGACTTGCTCAGACAAGGGAAGAAGACCAAACCTAAGAAAACCAACTTATATAAAAAATTTACAAGACTGTACAATGTACATGGAAAAAAAATATTTCAAGAGAAATATGGCTTCACGAACTATCCATGTACTGGAAATTCAAGAGTTTCACATGTAAAACTTTGGAGAAAGTATGAGTCTTCCCCATGTGTGTTGGATATCAGCTAAGGGCCTAACCACAGTGCTTTAAAATTTTCATGCTTTCCCTTATCCTAAGCCATTGCATTTCATGTTAGTACCATACTATCCACTTCAAATTTTCTGGGAGAATCTTTCTTATCAAACAAATGCTTGACCTACAATTGCATTTTTGTAATCTTGTCATGAGCTTCTTTTCTAGTCTCACCTAACTATATAATATTATCAATCCTTTGTTGCATATCATCACAAATGTTCTCAACATACTCCTACATAAACTTGTACATCTTTAGTAGATTATTTTGAGGAATTCTAGCATCCAAACCATAAACTACACCAAATGGTGAATGTCTAGTAGCCTTCTTTACTATAACCTTGTCAACCCATAATCCAAGGTTTAACTTTGAGTCCCAAGCCTTCTTATTCTTCTCATTCACTCTTTTAATGATCTTCATTAGGCTCTTGTGGCTAGATTCATCCTAACCATTCCCTTTGAGGATGGTAAGGGGAATAGTAAAAAAATTGTATTCCATGTTTATAACAATAATCCTTGAACTCTTTTGACTTGAAATACGTAGCATTATTGGAAATGATCTTCTCTAGAACTCCAAATCTGATCAAAATATTATTCATCAGGAAGTCTATCACAACTTTAATTTTTTCCTTCTTTATGTGGATTGCTTCCACCCACTTTGTGAAATAGTCAATTGCAACAAGGATCCATGAATTCCGCCAACTATAATTTTATGATATCTCACCAATGAAGTCTATACCCCATTTTTGGAAAGGGGCTTAAACAAAAATAGGCCTAAGTGGTAAACTTCTTGAGAACTTCAACTTTCATGAAAAACTTTGGAAAGCATCACAAGTCTTAAAAAACTTGTGAGAATCTTTAAAAATAGTGGTCCATTAGAATCCCAACCTCAAAATCTTATGGGTAATAGTTTTAGCCATATGGTGGCCACCACACACTCCACTATGCATTTCTTGAAAAGGCTCTAATGCATACTTTCCATTGACACATTTGAGAAACACACCATTTAGGCTTCTCCACCGCAATTCATTATCAATTATAACATACTTAATGGCATGTAACTTAAAATTCATTTTTTCATTATTAGCCATACCCTCATAGCACTACAAAGTTTGCAAGTACTCAAAAAATTCTCTTTTACCAACCACAAGTCTACATATCATAGATAGGTGCAACATCAATACTCTCAACTTGATTTACTTGATTCCCCTCCAAGTTAGTCTTAGCCATTAGCTTAGATAGACCTTGTCCTCTCACTAACATGGTAATCTAAACAACAATATTAAACTATTGGATCCTGTTGATCCATCTACACCTATTGCTTGTAGTTTCTTGTTGAGTGAAGATGTCCTTCACACCAACACTTAGCACTGTTATGATTGTAGCTCACATTAAGTTAGTTTTGAAATTATGTATAGCCTTGACTAAAGCATATGCGTGCTTCTCAATCATGTCATACTTGAGTTATGTGATTTGTAAAGACTTTCGAAAGAATGCAATAGGTTGTTCAAATCCCTCATAATTTTTTTCCAATAACATAACAACAATAGTATGGAAAGAAGCAAAGAAGAAAATATGCATTGGTCTAATAAAATCTAGAGATTTTAGCACTATAGCCTCTTTGATAGCTTGCTTTATGCTCTTGAATGCTTGACTAGGATCTTCACTCCAAACCACCTTTTCTCCCTTATTTAACATCTTGGAGATAGGTCTTGTAATCTCAACAAATTTTGTGTCAAACCTTCTCAAGAAATTGATTTGACCAAAAAATGACTAGCTACCTTTTTCATTTTTCGGTTGTGGAATCTGATCTATGGTAGCTACTCTCTTAGGATCAATTCTTGTCGTATACTTAGACACAATATGGCCCAATAGCTTACCTTCATTTAATCCAAACACACATATTTTATGATTTAATGAAATCACATACTCAAGTGCTTTCTTGAACACTTTCTCCAGATGCATAGAATGATCTTCCTCTTTTCTACTATATGCAGTTAGGTAATCTTGATACACTACTAGAAATATTTCTATGAAACCAAAAAATTCCACATGCATGGCTCTCTAAAAAGTGGCCCCTACATTTGTCAATCTGAAAGGAATTCTCACATAGACATAAGTTCCCCATGGAGTTGTGAAAGTTGTTATATATTCCTCAGATTCTTTGACAACTACTTGATTGTAGCCTAAGAACCCATCCATCATAGGTAAAAACTCATAGCTAGTCACCTTTTGTAACATGGCTTCCATGTTTGGTAAAGGATAGTTATCCTTTAATGATGACACATTCCAATTTCTAAAGTCAACAAAAAGTCTAATGTCACCATTTTTCTTTTTGATTGGAACCAAATTAGAAACCCAAGTAGAATGCCTGATAGACTTAATAATCCTAGCATCTCTTAACTTCATAAGCTATTCCTACATTTTAGGGTATAAAGTGGGATTTATTGGCCTCTTCTTTTTCTTGAAGGGTTTAGCACTATTTTCAAAGATATCTCATGTTGGAAAAGCTCTTCTCTGTATGCCTTTAGATCGTCATATGACCAAGCAAATAAATTTTGATATTTTCTCAATAAGGTAATCAACATTTCTCTAACCAAAGGTTTCATCTTCTTCCCAATGTAAACCTTCTTGGGAGCATTTTTTGTTCCAAGATTAACTTCCTACAAATCCTCTTTGTGGGTGGATTTCTTCTTAGCATTACTTCTATTAGGGCCATAAAAAATCCTCTCTAATGCTACTAATCCTTTGGGAATATTATTAGTTTTCAACTGGATAATCGCATTCCCAAATATAGTATCTTTACCATCCACTTCCTCCATAAAGGTAGTAAATGAATCTCTTGCCCTCATATTCATCAATGCATTGAAAAAAATTTGAGATATCATCATCATCATCAAAAACTTTCCAATTCTTGATACTATTAGGAAGTAAGGGTCTAATTTTCACTTCAACTTTTGAAATGCTAGCAAAAGTTATATAATTTAGTAAGAGGGAAATGTTAGCAAGTAAATCTGCTACCCTATTGTTACCCCTTTCAAACTGTTCAATAGAATCCCAAACAACATTTCTATACTAACTTAATCTAGTGTTATTTGATGCATATTTTCCTCTTACTTGAGAAACCACTAGTTTTGGGTCTCCAATGACTCTCAACTTCTTAATACCATGTTTCTCAACTAACCTCAACCCTAGCAATAAGGCTTCATACTCAAATACATTATTTGTGCAAGAAAATTGCAACTAAAATGAAAACTTAAAATTCTTACCATTGGGTGAAATGAGTATTACCCCTGCACCAAATTTGTCCTTTGAGAAAGCTCCATCAAACCTCATATTCCATAAGTCATCTTTGTTTGCTTGCTACAACACTTCCTTCTCCATAGGTGCAGGTTTTTTTTCTTCCTCTTCATGTAACTATTGTATTATGAAATTATCCATACCAGTGTCTACAAAATGAATTATATATGCTTCTCCTACAAATTAAATAATGTGTGGAGCTATTGGTTCACTTACAAGTTTGATGTCCTTCCATTCAATTAGAAAAGTTTCAAAGGAAGTGTCACATTGCATGCTACCTCCCATAGGGACACTCCACTTCCTTTCCAACAACATGCCATAATTGGGTGGAATGCCCACCACTACTATGCTCATGAAAAAATCTTCATCTCAGAAAGCAACTAATTTGTATGGAAATCTTTGATGACTCCAATAACTAGGATCTCTCTTGAGTCCATGGTATAGTACTTTCCATATGCATAATTTAATTTGAGACCCATCTCTTTCATCATTTCCATTGGCATGATATTTGATGAATCCCTTGAATCAATCATATAAATTTTTAGTAGCTTAGCATAAAAAATTAGAGTTACATAGAAGGGGTTAGTGTTATCTGGGAATTCTATGATGGTACTACCCAAATAAATTTGAGGGATCTCATCAATTTGTCTCCATCCATTACCTCATCACTGACTTGATTTCCACTCACTTCAGGCTGAGCAGTCACCTTCTTTTCTTCATAGGCCTTAGTGGCACCATTGATGAGGGCCACTTACTTTTTCTTATGTTCATCAATTCTCATCATTTCCATTAAAGGGACAGTCACCTTTACTTGAGAAAGAAGTTGAAACATATCAACTAGATTGTAATTTGGTAGTTCATAAGGAATTATACTTTGTTCCTTCACTTGAGTCTTTTGTTACTCAACATTTTTCTTCTCATGATCAACACTTTATTTTTGAGATTTTTCTTTCACATGAGGAGAAGTAACATCACCAGAATTCTTGGCCACTATATCCTCTTTGGGAAAAATTCCCTATCCCTTACTTTCTTTATCTTTGGCCTCTTCTTTCTTAAACTTGACCAATTCTTCTCATTTAGCCCCACGTTTCTTTGCACTGTATTCCTTCATGAACATGCTACCAGGATTGCCTTGATCACAATTAACAACCTTACTTTTCAAGTTGTGATTTTTCCTGGCTTGTTCCACCAAGGTTGCAGCCATCTTCTTTTACTTTTCATTAGAATTTTTTCTTAAATACACATCCTCTTCCTCAATTTCCATAGCACAAATATTATCCTCAATGTCTTTGTCTTCATTAGGGAAAAATTTCCAATGATATGAGTCTAACTTTTGTCTTTGGCAGTCAACATCAAGTTCATGTGACTCATCTTGTGAGGGACAATCCTCATCAGCAAGATAAAAATCTATGCATAAGTACATTGATTTCAACATCTTTTTCATCAATTGGTTCATAATCACCTGATTGATATTGTCCTTATTCATACTACCTTGCCATTGAACATGTTTGAGAGGAATGTGGTAACTAGAAATTCCCACACCAAGGTGTTTCCTCAAAAAAATTAATTGATTTTTTTTTAAAAGGATCATGAGGGACCTTATTTTTTCCATCCTTCTGATTGTTGGGAACTAGCTTTCCATTATGCCAATTATTATTGTATGGTTGATCTTGTAGCCGAGGAGGTCTCCATTCCTTTGCAAATTTTTCTTTTCATTAGAAAATCCCTTCTCTTGTCTTGCAAGTTTGTAACTTAGGTCCTTCATGGTACTACCAACATTATAAATCTTATCCTCGAGTGAAGATTCCTTAGCACTAGTATTTTTTATCCCCTCTTTTTGGATTCTTAAGGATTTTCCCATCATCTCTTCTCCCAACTTTACCAATTTCTCTACTGATATTGTGAATATGGATCACCATATTGAATGCTTCCCTTAATGTTTGAGGATTTTTATCCAGTAAGTGGTAACTCATTTTAGCATTAGATGCATTGCAATAATTTACCAAGAAAACACTATTATTCAACCTCAAATGAGGAGGTAATCTATTCATATCCTTCTGGAATCTCACTTTGAGGTCAACAACTGCCTCATTAAATCCTTTAGAGATATTATTAAATTGATTCAAGAGGAACCTTGAATTAGTATTGTCACTGTACATGTCTCTAAATAATCTCTTGAAATCCTCCCAAGAACCAATCCTCTAAGCTAAAAAACCTATATCCCATTCTTTGGAATCCTCTATGAATGGTTACATGAAAAGGTTCATCATCATATCCTCTACTTCTACCTCAAATTCATCCATGACATTAGCAAATGATTTTAAGTGATCTTCACCACTTATGGCATTGTTACTAGAGAATTTAACTAAGGTAGATCTGATGTAAACATGGAGTTGGTTAGGATATCTAGGAATTTGAGTAAAACACAATTGTTGGTATCTATCAACCTGCATTGGTCTCCTAGTGAACCGATCTGTTTGATTATTCCTAGGATCATTATCTTTTTTATCACTAGATTGATCACTACTCTTTCCATTTAAATCTCCACCATTACCACCACTTCCATTCTTCTTTCCACATCCCCCACTTCCTTCTCCATCATCAAAACATGTATTCATATTTTTATGATTTCCTCCACCTCCACCACCCTAATCTCCACCACCACCTCCACTTGGAGTATGTTCATTTGAATTGGTCTTATGTGGCTCAAGATTAGTGTATCTAGATCTTGAAGCTACTAGATTAGGTATAGAGATCTTAATAAGTAGATCTTTCTTGCCATCTCTACATTTGTAGCCTCAATTTTAGCTTTCTTCAAGTCTTGTTACAACTTTTCATTCTCTAGTTGCAACCTCAATATATCAAGGTTAGGGGGTGCATTTGATGGATTGGAATTTCTCTGAACATTCTTGGTGGATGTATTAGTGGATTAAGTATTTGCATTCATGTTGGTATTGGTACTAGGAATGGTTTTCTTGTGTTGATCCATGGGTTTCTTCCCATTATCCATAGGCTTGTTGATAGCAACAGAAGGGTCAGTGAATTTAGGAGGATTAGGGGTTGTCTTAGCAGTAGTTTTAGGAGGAACCTCATGATTTTTTTGTTCCTTTAATGCTTCCTTCATCTTCTCAATTATTTTCCTTAGTGCATCTCTCTCCAAGGAATTTTCCTTGATTCTCTCTTCCTTCTCTGTCAATTGTTTCTCTTGTAATTCCTTTTCCTTCCTCTTTGTAAATTCCTTGGCTTTCACCTCTTCCAACTCCTTGATTCTATATTCTTCTTCCTCTAAGTCTTGCATGTCCATATCTATATCATTTTCATCTTCTACGAAAAGATTAGACTCACCAGGTTCAAGAGTATAATAGACAATATTGGTTGCTTCTATCTCAAGAGAATGGTTTGAAGCAATACTATGGGACCTACCCCTTGGTTTAAAATTACCATCATTAAAAGAAAATTTATCTCTAGGGGTGGCCCATCTTCCCTGAATTTTATTATATTTTCCCAAGAATTCCCACCATTCTTCTTCTTGTGACATCCCATGATGGGCCTCAAGAATTTCATCAGTGGGTAAACCTTTCTCATTGGGATTAGGCATAATAGATACAAATTCCTTTTCATTTACATTTATATTATCAACATTTACATCTAAATTAGAAGGTGTACTGGAAAGATGTTTAGTGGACTTACCCACTTCATCATTCTTCTTTATCTAGGAGCCCTTCTTGTTTTTAGGTAGCTCAGATTCCAACTTTTTCTTCATATTCTTCTTCATTATGCTTCTAGTTCCATATATATTTTAAGAATTCTCTTCTGGAAATTTGAATGTTGCACTAGCACAAGAGACTTCAAATTTTCCACCCACAATATTGGGAAATAGAATCTAGTTATTCTTTGGAGATGCACTCACAATTTTAGAGAAGACCTTGAACATAACCCGATATGAAAGGGAAAATGGGATCAAAATTTTATGCATAAAAATGGGTTTGACTTGTTGATTAGAATTTAACCAAATTTCCTTTTAGATAGTGAAGAATAATAAAATACTTGACTCTAACTGTAACATATCTAACCTAGACACTTTGGACTAGCAATCTCCCCAGTAGAGTCATCAATCTGTTGGTTATTTTTTAAGAACCAAACTTAATCTTAGTCATTACCTATGAATCTACCACAATTTAATAATCAGTAATGGTAAGGATTGGACAATGGACAAGCAAATGATTGTTGGGCCTTTATTTCTACTCTTCAGGCTCTATAGGACCCAAGAGGGTGATCCTGACAATGATTTAATTGATACTCTTGTGCCAAATTACCAATATCATTGTAATTAATGGATACATTCCTATCAACTGCAAATAGATATAATTCTTCAAGAATTTGGATGATCCTTTACCAAATTATTATCTAAAGCAAGGAATGAGTGATTTCCATACAAATTTTTCAACAATTTATAGTGTGTAAGTGATTTTCAATGTGAATTTGTTCTTTGATAGGTAAGACCAACTCAACTTACTTTAAGGATGATCAAATTAACACAACAGTGCTTTATCCATGGGTGACAGACTCATAATTACAACAAATTGTAATACATCAACAATTAAACCTAACATTTAAAGACTATTGTTATATTTCTTTGCAATAAACAACTCTAGATATCTAGAACATAAACTACTTAGTAATCCTAATACTCTATTGCATAGATCTATGATTTCATCAAAGCATTTTAATTAGTTCTTTGAACTAAAGTAGAAATGAAACCATACATTCAACCAAAGAGACTGAAGACAAATAAAACATCATTGATCATTCTTTTCATAATTTGTGTAACAAAATACATGAGAGAGAAAATGTTCTAGAATTTGCAATTTTCATTCATATGTCATTGCTACTATAAAAATATTATGCTTATTACATTCTAGAATTCACACCTAAGACATAGGACTATTTTATTTCTCTCTACTTGAATTTACAAAATTGCTCACATGAAATCGAATGCTTAACCATCAAAAGACTTGTGTAATTGGACTTAATTCCTATTTATAGAAACATGGGAGCAACAAGCTTTAGGCCAAATTATAATTTCAGTCACATTTTACATTTGACACAAATTTGCATTTGAGTTTCAAAATTCCCCAAGCGGTTATATTTGCATCTTCTAATGAGGGGAAAAACATATAAGACAAAAACTCTTTTCCATTCATTGAAGAAGATTTACTCGCCTTATAAAAGGAATCTTTTGTCATTGTAGTAGCATCAAAAAATCTTATCCACATCAGCACCTAAGACAAAGAATCCAAACTTGCACTTTGTTTCTGTAATGGTTCATCATCTTCAAAATTAGAGTGTGCATATCATCTTCATGATTTTGTTGAAACTAGAGAATCTATCTTGCCATCATGAAATTATTCTAGACCTACAATTGTAAGAGGATATTGGGCATATTCTAGATTATTTTCTACCTTATCACTCATATAATTTTTATCATCTTCCATGGAAACATTAGGTTCCCCCATATAAGAATCATGAGCTTTATGGTCCTTATCCTTCTTCTTTTCCTTTTCAAACTGACCAACCTTATCATCGTTATCATTCATTTTGTGCCTAGCCAACATGTTTGTCCCATAGCCATCTTCAGTAATACCCTCGACTTCATCTTCCATGGAAAAATTTATCTTCTCTACTCTTGGCTTCATAGATTTCTTAGGTACATCTAGCTTAATTTTAGGTGTGCTAGCTTGGGTTTCAAATCTCTCAACCATTTCTTGTTTGGGCTTCCTCTCTGGTTGGGGGGATGACATGCTAGGTTCACTCATTTTCTCATTATAACATACCTAGGGTTAATGAATTTCCACTCATAGAAGTGTCTCACTAGTTTATGCTCTCATAAACAAATTTGCATAACAAAAGCCCTCCCAGACCATACACAATTCTTACCAAGCTAATAAAATTTGAAAATAACAAAACCTTTGCAAACCCTAAGCATCCAAAGCCTACAAAACTTTCAAAACTTCCCCAAACTAGCTAACGTATGCACAATTTACATGAAAAAGTGTGGATACTTGCTTACTTGGGAAAAGAAAAAATACATGTACAACTATTCACCTGAGCTCCTCATGCCTTCTTCTCTAGATTTGGACCAATTCTTTAGCTCTTGGTGATTGCAATTGTGAAAGAAGATAGATGAAAACCATCTTTATGTTGAATGATTGGAGCGTCTCCACCATTAATGTTCAAAATAAATCTCGTGTGAGTGAGTTGAAAACCAACCACACAAGTTTGAAACCTAACCATTGATCATGTAGTGAGATGGATCGATAAGCAATCTAGATTGAGTTAACTAAGTTTGAAAACTTTGACTATGAGCAATCGTTTTCTTTTACCCAATTAGAAAAATCATGTAGAAAAGATTTCCAACCTGTCTACAGGCTCCACCATCTATTAAGTGTCGAAGAAGACCCTACATGTCAATCTCCCCACTTCCCCATTGGCCTTAACCTACTTACAATTTTCAGTAGTGGGGAGGCAGGGAAGGGATCTAATTAAATCTCAAGCCTTTGAAATTGTGTGATTTACCACAAGACCACTAACATGTGCTTATAACTCTCAAACACAACCAATAGCCAATATTAAAAGATCTCACTTGATTTTAGAATATTTGCAAAAGAATCCCTTTATTAGCATAGATTTTATCCTTCATACTCTACAGAAAAACATTTATTAATATTTCACCTCTTTATAATGTTCCTTTTTCCTTTTAGATTACTCTATGTGGCACTCTCTTGCTTCCTTGTAGAGAGATGAGAGGTAGAGGTGGGCCCCTCATGGGATGGCAGGGAGTAGTCAAGATTGACCCAAATCATCCAATATCTATCATTGATTCAGTTCAAACTATCGCTTACTAACTTTGAGAGATTGGGCCTACCACTATAAGAAGACACTTGGCACTCACCCGCTAGCCCACAAGAATATTTTAATGCATATTAGAGTCAGGTGGGGGAGAGGGGAATGGTCAATATTTGATCCTTAATATCCAACGACCTGCCTAAGATTATTAATTATGCACATGCACACAGTTAGTAACTTAAAAGGTGGCCTGACTAGGCACACAATGGATGAGCGTATAAAGATTAAGGCTGAAACCTTAGGTGAATGATGAAATTATTAAAGCCTGACTTAGGAACCAAGATAATATTAAAATATTACAAACCTATCAAACATAAGATAGTATTTTTTGACAAAGCAACAAGCAGCGATCAAGATTGATAGGGCCTTGGGAATGGTAATAAGATGGATGTAAAGGAACAAGACATGACTTAGATGACTGAGAACCAATGATAAAAGGTCAATATTAAAATATAACACTTGAAAAATATTTAGACTTAGGATTTTTCTTAGAAATGGTTTTAGCAACTCAAGAACCATAAGGCATGATAATAAACAAAACCCTTAGCCCTAGGTCATGAGAATAACCAAATTTTCAAAATTTTATCAGTGGAACATAAAGAATTTTTAAGGGTTCCACTAGAAAGGAGGTGTAATAACCCATGACTTCTCCTAGAGATACTCAAAAGTATTCGTAGGAATATCCTTAGTAAATATGTCTACAACTTGATCCCTTGTAAGAACATACTTCAACTTCACCTCATTCTCTATGACCTTCTCTCTTGGAAAGTAATATTAGATTGAGATATACTTTGTCCTTGAATGCATTACTAGATTCTTTGAAATATTGATAGAACTTGTATTGTCACATAAGACAAAAATAGGCTCATCATATAACACTCTAATATCCTTCAAGGTTTTCTTTATCCACAACATCTATGTGCAACATGATGTTGTAGTAATTTATTCTACCTCTACAGTAGATAGTGACACTTAATCATGCTTCTTTAATGACAATGAATCACACTTCTTGCTTAGCCAAGACACCAACATTATTCTAATAAAGAAAGAATAAGCACTTGTACTTATCCTATCATCCACACAACCTACCCAATATCAATCTGTATAAGCACTTAGAGAGAAATCAGTATCCTTCAGATACCATAAACCATGTTTTGAAGTGCCTTTCAAATATTTAGATATTCATTTTATTGTTGCCTCTAGGATCTTCATGAAATCTAGCCACAAGACAAATTGCATGCATGATATTCAGTCTAGTAATTAAATATAAAAGTCCTCCAATCACTGATCTATATTTTCTTTGATTAGCCTTAGGATATTCCTCGTTCCTACTTAGCTTTCAACCAATAACCATAGTACATACCAATTTAGAGTCTTCCATGCCAAACTTATTCAACATTTCCTTGACATACTTTGATTATGAAATGAATATGCATTTCCCTTTTTTATTGATTTGAAGTCCAAGGAAGAAATTTGTCTCCCCAAACATAGACATCTCAAACTCTATATACATCTCTTCTACAAATTTCTTGCACATACTTCATTTCATCCAAATATTATATCATCAACATATATAGCCACAATAAAGATTTTATCTTTATCAACATTAAAGTAAAGATTGCTATCTATGATACCTTTATTGAATCCCTATTACAACAAGTACATATCCCATCTTGCATACCAAGCTATGGGAGCTTGCTTGAGTACAAATAATTCCTTATTCAATCTGCAAACCATATTAGGATCATCTAAAAATTGAAAAACCTTTTGGTTGTTCAATGTATACTTCTTTTTCCAACTCACCATTTAAGAATGCAGACTTCACATCCATCTAATAAACTTTGAAATCCTTATGTGCTGCAAAATCAAAAAAAATCCTAATAGCTTCCATCCTTGCCATCAGAGGAAATGTCTCTTCCAATTTTATTCCTTCTTCTTGTGATTATCTTTTACACATAGTACTTTACTTATTCCTAACAACTTCTACATTCACATTCAGCTTGTTCTAGAACACCCGCTTGGTTCCAATCACATTCTTGTTCACTAGTCTTGGAAAAGTTCCCAAGTCTAATTCTTCTCAATTTGTATCAATTCCTCCTCCATATCCTTGATCCATAATTCATATTTTCATGCCTCAATAACTATTTTAGGTTCAACTTTGGAAAGAAAACATAAATTTACTTGTTCTTCTATCATAGCATCCTTTCTTCTTGTCAATACACCACTACTATTTTCACCAATGATCTAATCTTTAGAATGATTATTTTGCACATACTTATGGGTATCATGGATCCTTTTTGAAGCTTCTTCCTCTTCAACTTGCACTTCTTTTTTCATACCATAATCTTTCTCTTCTTCTCTATATGAAGAATAATATAATTCATATCCATCTATCAACACCAAGATTTCATGTAAGTCTTCATCTACTCTGACACATGTACTTTCAACAATCCTTTTTAGCCTCTTTTTGTAGCACTAGTAATCCTTTCTCTTTGTAGAGTATCCAAGGAATATTCCTTCATCAAATCTATCATAAAAAATTCTTGAGTTTTTTTCATCTCTTCTAATATACGACTTGCTTCCAAACACTCTAAAATACTTGATAGTATTTCTTCCATATCACAACTCATAGGGGAGTCTTTGAACTATTTTTCATTGATTTCACTTTGTTAAGTATATAGAATGTAGTAAGAATTGCTTCTCTCCAGTAGACATCTAGTATATTTTCTTCATTCAACATTGTCCTTGCTAATTCTTTAATAGTACTATTCTTCCTTTCCACCACTCCATTATGTTGAGGAGTCCTAGGGGCTAACAAATGTCTCTTTATTCCATGACCTTCACAAAAAATATTAAACTCATTGGAGGTAAGCTTTCCACCCCTGTTAGATATTAAAAATTTGATTTTTATATCCATTTCATTCTCAACCATATCTTTAAATGCCTTAAACTTGTCTAGAGCTTCTAATTTTGGTTGAGAAAAGTTATCCAAGTCATTCTAGAGTATTCATAAATCAACAACATCAAATACTTGTCACCTTGAAAATTATTATTTTTTTAGGTCCACAAAGGTTTGTATACACCAACTCTAAAGGTCCTATAGTGAAATATTCTTGGAAATTGAACCTTTTTCTTGTTTTCTTCCCAACTTGACATTCATGACAAATTGCATTTGTAGGCTTTATAATCTTTAGTAGATATCTCATAGCTTGATGAGAGCTAATTCTAACTGAGCTATCAAAATTGATGTGACACATTCTTATATTTCATAGCCAACTTTCATTGATTTGAGTCATAAAGCACATACCATTAGCACCCTTAAGCTCATATAGACATTTCCATCTATCCTTCTTCCTACAACAACCATAGTTATAGAGCCTTTTTTGATCTCACAATCACCATCCTAAAAGATAATATTATATTCTTTGCTACATATTTATCCTACACTTAGAAGATTATGCCAGAGACCCTTAACACAAAGAACATAATATGTATTATGCTTTCCATCAAAACTGATTGAATCTTTTCCACATATCTTAACATATGTATCATCTCTAAACTTAACAAGACCTTCAAACTTCTCAGGTTTAACAATCTTATACTTGTCATGTGATTTGAGCATCTTCTATCAACAATCTAGTATCTTTTGTCCTTTCTATAGAATGAAAAGTAGTCACCATAGTTCCATTATGACCTAAATCTAGAGAAAATTCCTTCATACATCTCTAAGAGTTAGTAGAATTATTTTCAAAATTTAGAGCCACAAAAAAGAATTTGTTACCCTCATCATCTAAGTAATTAGATTCATCATCAGATATATTGGCATATTTTTTAATATAATAACTTATCTTAATTGATTTACCTTTATTCTCCTTAAATTTTTCATTTGAAGCTTTGACTGGACAACTTGAAGCATTATGACCTATCTCTCCACAATTGAAACATTTGAAAGGTAACTTACCTTTGTATTTTCAAGTGCCCTTTTTCAATCTCCTCATAAAGTTTTCTTCTATCTCCTCAAAATCATCTAGATCAGATTCCTCATTCTTCTCTACTTTACCAACTTTAAAAGTAGGCTCTTTTCTTTAACCACTTGGACCAAGCTCTCTCAATTTGAAAGTAGTTAAAGCACCAAACAATTGGTCTCTAGAATAATTATATAAATTTTGAGCTTCTTTAATTGTAGAAATCTTATGACTATAATATTTAGGAATAGTTCTTAATACCTTCTTTACCACCTCATCTTCTTCAATTTTTCCTCCAAGGCCTCTAATGGAATTGAAAACTTTGTCCACTCCATGCATGTAGCTTGTAATATCTTGATCTTTTATTTTTCTTAGGGTCTTGAACTTAGTCTTCAAATTTTGCATCTTTGGTTGCTTGACCTTATCATCTCCTTCATAGATACTTTCTAGCATTTTTGGAGATCTCACTAGTAGTTTTAAGACTCATGAATTTCAAAAATTCTAAATTAGAAAGATCACTCAAGAGATTATACCTTTCTTTTCCATTGTTCTTATATTCCTTGATCTCGTCATCAGTACACAAACCATTTGCAAGCATTCTATATTTAGTTTTAATAGACTTCCAAACTCCAAACCCTAGAGAAATAAGAAAACCTTCCATCCTAGTCTTTCAAAATGCATAACAAGATTCATCAAATAAATGAGCCTCCTTCTTATTCACCATCCTAAATCTACCTCAACCAGTTAAGCTTTCTTTCAAGGAGCCTTGCTCTGATACCAATTGTCAAATGCACAAGACAAGTGAGAGGGGGGGAAATTAGTTGTGCATTAGAACATCAAAACCCTCATTAACATTCAGATCTACATTAGTCCTAAAACCCTTAACAAGGTCATTAAACCATTATCATACATTATCAAAATGTAAACATGAGAAACAATAATGCAAACAGTTCATACACATGAGAACACTAGATTTATGTGAAAACACAAGAAGGGAAAAACCATGATGATGATTAGCTCACAATTTAAATTTATTGCAACACTGAATATAATAGGCTCACTACTGGAGGACTCACTGTCCAAAAGAAAGAAGGGCTTGCTACCAATGGCTCACTACTAGATTAGAAAGAAGAATATATAAGATTGTTGCAATGAGAAATCCATCTCAGAGCAATAGAAAAGTTCCACCACCGCTTCACTAGAACATTCTCACTCTCTCTAAAGAGTGTAGACACATTTTTCGCATTACTTCCAATAGTCTTAGTCATTAAAGCTCATTCTACACTTCACATCATAATTCACATCACACACTTTTCACACCACAACCCTTCATCAACTTAACACATATGTACACCATCCTCAACCTTGAAAACAATCTACAAGGTCAACTATGCACCTCAAATGTGTAAATTCAAATTAGGTCAGCACCAAAACATTCCCATAGTGGAGAGGAATGAAAGCATACCACATCACACCTTAACTCAGACATAAATTTATACATACATGCCTCACCATGCTTCCACAAATACCAAAGCATATCCGCAATTATTGTAAACAACCAATGTTGACCGAACTTGTGTTAACACCATTACAATTTTAAGTACATACTCCACCAAATACAAGATGACTCAAAAACCATACATAACACTTAAACACAATTTGGAATATTCAATCAACACCCTAAAATCCAACAAATCCTTCGGAACAACTTTCACCTAAAGAACATTCTCATTATGTACAACCAATTAACCTTCCACATACTGTAACACATGAATCCAAACTTGTGGAGAACCAAACTTCAAACAATGTATTCTAAAGATAGATATGCACAATATAAACACAATTCCATATCTACAAGACTAGAAACCATAACATGGATAAATGTGGAATAAAACCATTTCTCCTAGACAATACTCCAATAAAATTCCCACACTGGTGAACACAACTTCTTCTTTTGAATGATCCAAAACCTAAAACTTTGGATATAACACCTTTTAAAACCTCTAAGCAACATATCCAAACCACATTAGTAGACCTTCAACCATGAAGAAATGTGGAGAAAAAAATTGAACACTATGTTTCCACACTGAACACTCTTTATCACACTATTTCCTCTTTTATTCAAACTTTCTCAAAATAACTTGGAAACCAAGCACCACAAACATCATCTCAATATTTGCAACACCTTCTCAACCATACAAGAGGTTGAACATCCATAGAAATATACTCATCAAAGAAACACTAGAGGTTGACCTCAATGACACTACTAATGGCAACATAATGTAACTAATCAAAGCATCTCCATAGGTCGACATCAATGTAACGACATAGATCTATTAACATCAATGACAACACAAACTGCCAATAGTAATGTGTATACATTTTATTTTAATAATAGTGCATGTAAATTATTTTTTTAAATAATATGATTTTGTTATGCCTTAGGTTTTTTGAGCAATAACATGATTACATTATTTGAATTTCTTAAAATTATGAACACATTTTGTTTTCTTCGGGTATTTGGCCACTTTTTTGTGCCCATCTTGGTGCACATGCCCAACAAATGATAGTGAAGGTTAATTAGTTTCTAAGTTGTAATAACAACACATCTAAGTGCAAGGCATATTTAATTTCCTTAGAGCAGGTGGTCCAAGAGATGAAGGGACACATTGAACAACTTGTGCAATTAGGACCCCTCTCCCCATTCTTTGATGACAATACAGTCCTTTCAAAGGAATAGATCAAGTGGTTGCTAATAGGAAAATAGAATGACCAGACTATGTTTGTAGTTCTGAGTCAAGCAACTAACGTATCTAAGGTGGAGACTATTCTACAAACACATATCTAGGTGGATTTTTAGATGTAAACTATGATGTGTGGTTTCATTTGTTTCTCTTTTAAAGAGATAATCAATCTAGATAGAGCTTTTGAACCTCTAAAAATGAAATCCCAACCCTTGGAGGTTGAATGGACACCTTTGAAGTCCGCTCTTTAGAAGTTATGAGTATTGTGAACATCCTTCCATTTTGCAATTTTTCTTATTTTTGGGTCGAACTAGAGATTTTGGGTTCTTTCATCCATAGGAAAAGTCCCCTACAAGTTGCCAGTATTGTGGATGAAATCAACATTTTCAGATATTTTGGGTGGTTAGTTTATTTTCATGGGAATGCTCAAGGGTTTCATTTTTTTATATTGGCCTCTTTATCCTCCAAGTTCCTTTTCAATTTTTTTTCTAAATTTTGATCTTTCTACAAGTTCCACATGGTTCCCCCACATTCATTATTCATGAAAGAGCTCTCGATATCCCTTAGAAGTAGCACCAACTCACCACGTGGTACCTCCATGCATTGTTGACAAAATTAAAAGTTAGAAAGGTATTAGAGAAGCGCTTGCTCATTAACCTACCACCTGTCGTCATGGTCCTCATTTTATGAACCGCTCCAGCCTCAGTCACTCCTGAATTGTGTTATTGGTCAAAAAGGTAATAAAGTGGGGCCCATAGTGCAAATGATTCTAAAAGGGTGGAGCCTCCATGTAGCAACTCAACACTCCTTGAGAGTGAATGAGGTTTTTTTTAAAAAGCCTTGCGCCATTAGTTGATCTTTTTAGTAGGACCCGCAAGTGTATCCATCTTCACAGGGATTCTTTTAAATATCCATGTCTTGTGTTCTTTTAAATATCCATGTCTTGTCACAATGCTCATCTAAGGCGAGGGTTTTTCTCATAAGAGGTAGTAGTTATGCCATTGGTTGTAACATGTGCCCCCTATTTCTAGTAGAGTTCCACGACTAGTTTGGATTTGGGCACACGTTGTCATGGTGCTTTCTCTAGGAAGTAAGGAAATCATGAAATATTAAGGTTGTGTCATGTCTAGAGTTGAAAACTATCTGCACACCTAAGTTGTAGCATTCTCCTTTTAGTTAGATGATTACTATTGTAAGGGGGAATAAAGCATGAGGAAATAAGCAATGAATTAAATTAAATCAATTGAAACAAGATTAAATTTCAAACCCATACTCATGAAATGAACTATAAAGTAATAAATTCAATCAAGTAGATTAGCATAAGTAAGAAACATTGAATTCACAAAACATAACTATACCATCCCATTTCAGAGTTGTTTGTATTGATGTTTGGATGTTAGATTGCTCGATTCAATACAAAGGCTCCGTTGTTGTTGTTGTAAAAGCTTCAAAGTGTGTTGATAATGGTGATTTAGAAGAAGAGGGTAACAATTCTCAATATGCTCAAGTGTCAAGTGCACAGTGCTTCACTATGAAATTTTTAGATGATTTGTGAGATGATTGAAGATTATTTTATTGGTTTCCTATTTCGAGACAAACAATCAAGATTTTGGAGTCAAATATCATGATCAACGGCTCAAAACTATTGACAGAAAATAGATTGGAAGGATTAGTGGATTTAAATTGGAATAATTAGTGGGATTGGGAAAGCCAATTTCAATGGTTGGTGGGATTAAAGAAATTAGTGGGATTGGAGAACAAATGAGTTAGTTAACCAATTAAAGTGAGAAATCAATGTTTGTGATTTTCTCAATCAAAAAGGAGGGTGAGGATAATTACTTAATTGAATAATTAATTAATAGTTAGGGATGAATGTACAAGTCATGTTTAACTTTAACAAATAAAGTTGTATTTTTTTGTTGACTATGTTGAATGATATTATATAATTAATTTTATTATTCAAGTTTAGAGAAGGGAAAATGATGTGATTTGAATTATTAATGATAATAATTTAGTTGATTTAGATGAATGGGGTATTTAGCGATATAATTAAATAATTGATGTTATTTAATTAATCAAGAAGAATAAAGTTAGATTAGGTGACGATATAGTGAATTAATTAAATAATTAGAGATTATTCAATTAATAGAGGAAAATAGGGTTTAATGATGCAAATGATGTGAAATGCAATGATATTAATGATAATGATGTCGATGATAAAAAAATGTCATTCAAAGTGTGTGATATGTGTTAGGTCATTTTTACATGTCTATAGTTACAACAATCTAGTCATGAAGAAGTGTGCCAAGATTCTAGGCACATCTATTTTCTTATCTTGTAATATCCGCCAAGCCAAGTTATAGTTCCTATATATTTGGGAGTTTTGTCTTTTGTAGGGGTTCACAACTTTTTATAAAGAGGAATGATGATTGTAATAGTCTTATCTTTGAATGGAAAATGGTAGAATTTTTTTTTCCATTCTCAAGTTACCTTAATAGGTTCCCCTCGTAAGGATTGAATATTCTATATTATGCCTTTCATGGCCTTTGTAATTTTTTCTCCCCCAACAATGAAGAGGATTTGGTGTTTTATGTTTAAACATGTGGAATCAATTGTTATAAGTTATTTTTTATTTTTTCTTCTATAACTTACTTGACTTTTGTTTATACTGCAAGATTTAAACCATTTGTATGTTCTTTAAATTTTCTATAATGCTTCAAAGAGTCTAGGCTATATTATGCAATACTAAGAGTGAACCATATTAACAATTCAGGCACATCGTCTTAGGATAGTATTTCAATTCAATTTCATTCATGTATCTCTTTCTCCCCCTTTTCCCTTCTCAATATTTAGAGATCCAACTTCTAAAATCCTATAGATCATTTCACAGATACCATTTTGGTCCCACTTTTATGAAACTTCCCATAGGAAGTTATTGTCAAGAACAAAAAAATTAGGTATTAATGGTGTCCAAGGACTAGATTGGGTAAATATTAGTTGCCAACTCTCACACAAAATATGTAATTTGGATGCTAGACTATTACACCAAGGAAAAAGGGTCACATTGAATCCAAAATGAGTGAAGAAGACTGTTGGGGTTGCCCTTTTCATCCTTAAATAATTAAAATATGTTAGTTCAAATGTATTTATCAATAAGTCGATACAGTGGTACACTTTTAACATTAAAATAATACTAAATTATAAGTTAATGTACCTTTAAACAAACAAATTTCAATGATATGAGTTTAGTGATTCAAATTTAACTTAATTAGTTCAGCCCAAGTCTTAGCCCAGGTTAGCTACAAGGACCATAGTTAGCCAAAATAAGTAAATACTCCTACCATAGATTTGAGACAATCATAATTGAAATTTTCTAATAAGTGGTCCCCTTTATAATCAAATCTCTTCAATTAAGTAAAGTAGTTGCTTTATTACTAGTGTTAATGTTTGACTTATAAAGAGTTCAATAGGGATTAATTTACTATGTGTAAAGGTTTGACACCATAATAAATAAGTTTGAGTTCAAGTTCAAGTTCAAGTCAAATGTAAAGAGTCAACATCGTAAGAGATAAAATTGGATTCAATTTGAATAATTTTTACTCAAAACCTTAAAAATAAAATAAATTTGACTTTATTCCAAATACAAAGACCTTAACATCATAAAAATGAAATTAAATTTAAATTATAATAAATTTAACCTATCAAATCCTAAAAATAAAAATCAATAATTCATACACCTAACGTGGAGAATAATTCAACACCTAACATGAAAATAATTTATACATCAAACATGTAGACTTGAGAATAAGGTGTGAAAAATTGACCAATAGAGGTAAAAGAAGAGTCCTTCAAATCATGTTTCACAACTAACCCACGAAGTCCATAAGGTAATGACCGACGGTTGAGCTTCATCGACAAGTAAAACTCAAGACGTCTAGTCTTGAAGAACGGTAAGAAAGACTAGTCGTTGGATTTAACACGACTTGAGCGAATATACGGTGCAACAGACAGCATCGATAAAGTATCACACGACACACATCATCATGTGGCGTTCACTTTCTTCTAACCTCCAACGGTAAGAAAAGATGTCTGCGGCCAGGCTTGCCCTACTCAGCTGCAGCATTGTGACGGCGCTTCTAATGGTTTCCCCCAAACCCTGTCATTCCACAACGGCCTACCAGGTGTTGGAGGAATACGGGTTTCCAATCGGCCTTTTGCCTTCCAATGTGGTGAGTTATACTTTGGATACCAGCGATGGGAGCTTCGTGGTGAATTTGAACTCATCCTGCAGCTTCAAGATCGATTCCTATCATCTCAAGTATAAGAAGAAATTTACAGGCAAGATCAGCCTCGATTCGTTGAAGGACTTGGATGGCGTCAGCGTTAAAATCTGGTTTTTCTATCTCAGTATTAATAAAGTGTTGAGGGAAGGGGATGACTTGGAGTTTTATGTGGGTTCTATCTCTGCGTCTTTTTCTGTCAGTAATTTCAATGAATGCCCAGAATGTGGCTGCGGCTTCGACTGTGTTGGGACCTCACATTCGCTTGTTCAGGACTCATGAACAGCAGCTGCTGTTGTTGTCTCTGTTATGAATGCACTTTTGCTGGAACTCTGAACTTGTAAAAGGAGTTGTCTTTTAAGGGATTCTTTCTTCTGTGCATAAATATGTGCCATTTAGGCTTATACCCTCGTCTTTATTTAAATGATTACTTTTTCTGTTGGAAGGTTTTATATCAAATTTTGTTGCTTTGTAATTTATTTGTATCATGAGTATGTGTTGAAACTGATTAAACTACAATCTCTTAATGGTTGTTCAAGTTATTTAGATATCTATCTTTCAAAAATATTTTAATAAGTTTTATTTTATTCTTAATAAATTAGAAATATGCTTTGCATTATGTGAATATGTATATAGTTTAATTGAATTAAGTCTACATCTAACAAGTCAATATTGAATGAGTAAGATGCTATTGAAACAAAAGACAAAAAAAAAAAAGATTTAGCACTTCAATAAAAATGGGGATATTGAGATAGAAATATTATAATGTTGTCAATTAGGATGGATTCACTTTTATGGATTAATTTTGTGGACTAGGTTAATGACATAGTAAAGTTTATGTATATAAGTAAAATATTTTAAATGAAGCAAATATAAAAAATTGAAATTATTTAAAGATGAAATGCAAAGTTAATTTAATGTTTAAAATGTAAAATGTATATTTAAAGTTAAATGTTGTAGATATGATCATTTAAACAAGGATCCAAGTTATAATTGAATGGTTGCTTCTTAATGTATAAATACTATTTAGAATTAGTTTTAAGAGTGCCTTTACAAAAGAGATTGCAATTCATTGGCTTAAGAGCTTAATGAACTTCTGACCAAGCCACATTTAGATACCTGATAATCTAGAGCATCCAAGACAATTGACATGTGTAGATTTTAAACTAAATATTTTTTAATTTCTACAAATTTACTACCTTCCCTAGGTGACAAACTCATCACTACCCTAATGAATTCATCTATAACCAAAATAATGTTCCAATGGAACATATAGTTTCCCCTTGAGAAACTAGTGGTTTCATCATAAGAAAAAATGTTGAAGTAAATAGGAAAATCATCTAATAATTAATTAATCATTAATTAATTATTAAGCCCCTTTTACTTTATTCACTTAAGCTAAACTTAGGAGTGTTTTATAATTATTAGATTGAGGTAATTATACATTATGATGTCTCACTGCATAGGATGAGGACACTTGGCATATTCTAATCTAATCTTCACCTAGGGTTTCATAAGGTTTCATCATTCATTGTAATCATTCATTCAGGTTAATGCACAATACAATTTCATAGGTTGAATTAAAAATCCATCTCTTTTTCCTCTCTATTTGTAATGAGTAAACTTGTGGATGATTTATGGGAGTTGTGGGGTTCACCATCAAGTCCAACATGGTACTAAAGAACCATATTTTCAACCTCATATTTGAATTTTGAGAGATCTAGCCTTGAGAAAAAAATTGGTTCAACTTCCAGAGCAAAATAGACCTTGCCATTATATCCAAAGTAGCCAAAAGCCCCAAGATTGATTTTCATTTCAAAAAAATAGGGCATATTTTTGAGGGAACAAATTTATCCAAATGTATGGGACCTATACATTCAGACATATTTGTACCATTATGTATGAAATATAAGCATAGTCCATGTGTGCGTTAGTCCCTACACAAAAAACTAATGAATCAACAACATATTTCATCACTTATGTAGCATAATTCGTTGACCAAAAAAAATAGTGGCAAGTTTATAAAATCATCGGTGCTGACATCACTTCCTAAATCGCCAATGACATTCTATGTTTTCAATGAAAAATTCCCATGAGAAGGCAAAGGATTAAACCCACTATGATGCACTATAAATATCTCATTTTCAAAGGGGAAATTTATGCACTTGTGAATAATCGATGGGACAATATTCATGGAGCAGAGCCATGGATAGCCTAGCTTCACATGAAATTGGTCCAATGACAGGATGATGGAGAATGAGACATCTAATTTATTTGGTCCAACCTTAAGAGGAAGAATGATTGAACCAATCATAGGGTGAGAAAAACCATCATGAGTTTGTATACATGCATTTGATTGTTCATAATAATATTGAAAAATCTCTTGCAGAAATAGGAACTCCTCAGTTATCATAGTATTTACACACACAAGATCAATGAGTATTCCTTGTACAAGTTTTCCATTGATGCGACCAACAATGTAGAGATGACCATTGAGTGCATGTCTAGGTGTATCACTACGTGCAAAAGAAATGTCAGGTAATATAGTGGATTGGACCTTACGAGGTTGAACATCTATTACACCAACCATGTGATCTAATTCCTTCTCTTCATTATTGTCTTCATTCATGTCATCACTCATATCATCTATCTTATCAACATTCATCTCATCATTCTTAATATCACAAGCTTGCACAAAGTTGGATGAATGGTTGGGCAATGGATTGGAAAATATTGCAAGTTTTTATTAGGTGGGGCAACATATTTAATCCCTAGGTCATTAACACCATCCAACTAGATGTGATTAGAATCAATGAGGTCTTGAACTAGATGTTTAAGACACATACATCACTCTATGCCATGTCCATTTGTGTGATGATATTAACAAAAGGAATTTATATTGAAGTTTGGAGGTAAAGGATTGGTTGTGTCCACAGGTTTTATAGGAGTCAATTGAATTAGGTTCTTACTAGAATATAAAAGCATTAGAGGCAACTTCCCAAATTTGCACAATTTGAAGCCAAATAATAGAAAAATGTAGAGCAAATACATTTCTCCCAGACAACAAAAAACATCACTGAACACCATAATTCACTTAAGATTCATCAAACACTTCATCGAAGCTCGCATCAACAAATACTTTAACTCAGAGCAACTGATAACCCTTAATTGCATATAGATAAATGAAACTCTCACTGTACTGCACCAAATCAAGTAAAAAATTAAACAAAGAAATATAAAAGCATTATAAGAAACTTCCCAAATATGCACAACTCGAATCCAAACAGAGAAGAAATGTAGAGAAAATGCATTTCTCCCAGACCACAAAAAACATCACTGAAAGAATCTAAAGTGGTGAAGAAAGTTTTCAAATCTCTTCCAGATTGCTATAGTGAAAAGGTATCTGCTATTGAGGAAATAGATGATTTTGATAATTATTCTAGAGATCAGTTGATTGGTACTCTGACTGCAAGTATAGATCTATGATTGGTGGAATACTGTATTCGAATGGAGAGTGTTAGGTAATTGTTGCAAGTATGAGTAGTTTGGTGGTGTTGTCATTAATGTCAACACAATTCAGAATGTTGCAGATTGTGCATGTATAGTTGAGATGTTGTTGAGATGTTGTGAGTACATGGAGCTATCCTTATGATGTTGTAGATATTCTGAAATGATGGGTTACCAAGTTCTTTTAAGAAAATTAATAAAGAGTGAAGTCAGAGTTATGTATGTGTTCAAAATGTGCTCCGGTATGTGCTCCACATTTCTTCTGTGTTGATCCTATGCTCATACAGATTTGAAGGTTTGTTGTTGGTGATCTGTTGGTGATATCTCCTAACTTGTTGTTGCTATTTTGATGGAAGGTGAGAGTTGTGTTCACCGGTGTGTGAACTGTTTTGGCTGGAGTTAGTTATTTGTGGACTAGGAGAAATTTTCATGCTTCACATTCCTCTATCGTTTTGTTTCAGGTCTTGCAGATTTGGAATATGTCTTGTAATTATGTTCTCTAGGTTCTAGCAGAGATGTTCAAGTTTTGTTGCTCTGAAAGATGAGCTTCAAAGTTGTTGTGTGGGATTGCATAGTCTAGATGGATTGTTGGAAATATTTTAGTGTTTGAAGGTTGTTACACATGTTATGGATGTATCTGGAAGTATCTAAGATGTGTTCTCATGCATGATGAAGTGTGTTATGTCATCCACATGTTATCTTCTTGTAGGAAAGCATGTACTTCAATATTCATTTATGTTTTCATTAGGTTTGGCCAACCTGGTGTTTACACTTCATATGAAGAATTTAAAATTTAATTAAGGAAGTGTTTGGTTGATTCAAGACATTGCTTTTGGTCTTGGTTAAGTATTTAATTGGTCCACTCTCATTCTTTTCCACCGCAGGAATGTTAAGTTGTCGACCTAGTTTGAATTTATGAAATGAAGTGTATGTGACTAACCTTGGAGAATGTTTCTAAGGTTGAAGATGGTATAAATGCAAGTTGAGATGAGTATGTGCAGGATCATCATGGAAAAAACAGGCCCTTAAGTGGCAAAAAATTCAGAAAAATAAGAGTTAGGCAACTTGACGTAAAAATTTGAATAAGTTATCTATATTATTTAAAAAATATGTAAGAATAGAATTTGTAGAAAATTGAATGTAGTTTCTAAACTACTACGTTTATTTAAAAAAATATATATCTATTTATGAAAATTTGAAATTTCAATACAATAGTACTTAAATTTCGTGGAAAAATAAGTAGGTGTCTATCGACCACCCTAACCACAATAAAATGATAATATTATTTTATAAGATTTTAGACATAAGTAGAGGACTCATGTCCAGATGTGATGCATATTTTTGTAATCTTTTTCCTAGTAAATAATTAATTATGAATTTATTATTACAACTTTTAAAAAATATAAAACTTGATGTCCTTAACCTTAACTTGTTCAAATCTTCATGAAATTCATTTTTCTTTTTTTAATCCTATAGTATGCGCGTAGAATGTGATACATGTTTTGGATTGAAAAAATGTTATACTGTTTGAAAGATATATATGTTTTTCAATCAGCCTATCAATCAGGACTTTAGTCATAATTCAAATAGAAAATGAATAATAATTATTTATTAAATTCAAAGTAAAGCATAATTTATATTGGTGGAAATTTGAGAATCTCCTTTAAAAACCCTTTTCATTTCATCAATTTTGGGTAAAAAAAAAGTTGTTAGCCAGATACCCTACAAAATACCCATCATATCGCCACTTTTTGGCCCATCATGATCCTGCATATACCTAGATGTGAAGGATTAGATGATGGTAAATTAATGAAGTAATCTAGAAGTGAAGAGAAGAGTTGTGTGAAAGTGAGTTGAGGCAACAGTACTTCATTGTGTTAGATTCTTGAAAGCAGTGAGCTGAAGGTTTCTACAATCTTCTGATCAAGGCTACAGATGTGTGTAAATTTTTTTGGTGGATCTTTCTATTATCTTTTGTATCTATAGGCAGTGATCCTCCCTATTGGACAGTGAGTCTTTTCTGTAGGTAGTGAGCCTTTGTATCTAGACAGTGAGTCCTATTCTAGGCAGTGAGTCCTATTTTGGGCAGTGAGTCCTGTGTAGTGAGCCTCTTGTATTCGATTTTGCTATCACTTTATATTGTGAGTTAATCCACATAGTGTTTTTTCCCTTATTGGGTTTTCCACGTAAAATATGGTGTTCATTCTGTTGATTTTACTTTTTGTTATCTGCATTTCATGTTCATACTTAATAACATAATAGTGTGGTTGTGAAGTTGATAAGTGCTAGGAGTTTTATGTTTGAATTTGGTGAAAACTGATTCAACCCCCTCCTCTTAGTTGTCCTGTTCCTTTTAACAATTGGTATCAAAGATTTGGTTCGTTGGTGTAGAGATTAACTGCTTAAGGAAGACCCAATGGCGCATAAATTAGTAATCCCTATGTTCGATGGATCTATTACAGTGACTAGAAAGTGAAGATGAGAGGATATATTATCTCTCTTGGTTGCAAGACCTGGAAGGCTATTAATATGAAGTATGTTGCTTTGGTAAGTGGTCATACTACTGCAGATTAGGTTTCTGCTTATGAGGAGAATGAAAAAGTGAGGTATGCTATTTAAAGTGCTTTATCCAAGACTGAGCGAACAAAAGTTATCTCTCTAGGAATAGCTTATGAAGTTTGGAAGAAGTTGGAAGATCTTTATGAAGGAAATGATAGAGTGAAATTGACAAAGAAGCTGATGGAAAAGCGTAGATGTGAGAATATCAAAATGGAAGAAGGAGAAGATATTGTAAGCTATTTTCAGAGAATTGATCTGGCAGCAAATGAAGTTAGAAATCTTGGGGGTACTCTAACTGATGAAGATATAATTGAGAAGATTCTAATGACTCTACCAGAATGTTACAGTGAAAATTTTTTAGTTATTGAGGAAAAATATGATCCTAAGAAATATACTAAAGAAGAATTGTTTGGCACCTTGATTGCATTTGAGATGAGAAAGTTTGGAAAGAAAGAGGAAAAGACAAAAACAACATTTAAAGCAACAAAAATTGAAGAAGATCTAGATAGTGATGGTTTAGATGAGTTGGAAGTGAACTTTACAAGGAAGATGAAGAAAGGTACCAATCAGTATAAAGGTATGTTTCCCTTTAAATGTTTCAGTTGTGGTAATATTGGTCATTATGCTTCAAGATGTCCAAATAGAACTATACATAAGAAGAACAAAGATCATAAAGATAGAAAGGATAATAAATACAAAAAGTTGTAATACGTTAGAGAAGAAGCTAGACTCTTTGATGATGAATTTGATTATGAGAATGATGATATTGAATACTTGTGCTTAGCTTTGGAGATTAAATTTGGGTCTGCTAACTCTAGAAAATGTGCAAGAAAAAGTGATTTAGAGAACAAGAAGGATGAGATGGGAGGTACTTTGGTCACCACATATGAATACTATTGGGTGATTGATAGTGGATGTTCTAATCACATGACCAGAGATAAAAGTAAGTTTACTAAACTAGAAAAGTATGATGGTGGTTTGGTCATGTTTGGTGATGATTCATGAGCAAAGATTGTTGGGAAAGGTACAATTAGTTTTGATGGAATACACAACACTGATGATGTATATTATGTAAAGGTTCTAAGGCATAACCTTTTGAGTGTTGGATAGATGTGTAGCAAAGGTTTTAAACTTATGTTTCAGGATAATGCATGTGAGATTAGAAAGGGCTCCAGAACTATGGTCGTTGTAGGAAGGAGAACTCATGGAAACATCTATCAACTTAAGGGTGTTGATGATCAGTGCCTTGTATCTCAGGTTAATGAAAGTTGGTTGTGGCACCAAAGAATGGGACATGTAAACTTTGATAATCTGGTCAAGATCAGTTCAAGAGATGTTGTCTAAGGTCTTCCTATAATCTTAAAACCTGCTAATATTGTTTGTAGAAGTTGTCACCTAGGGAAATATACAAGATGTAGTTTCAAAGGAAACAAGAAAACTACTACCAGAATGTTCGAATTAATTCATACAAACCTATGTGGTCTTACTAGAATAGGAAGCCTAAATGGTGGTAGGTATTTCATGCTCCTTATTGATGATTATTCTCAAATGACATGGGTTTCTTTTCTTAGAGAAAAGACTTGGGCTCTGGATAGGTTTAAAGTGTTCAAAGCAAGAGTAGAAAATAAAGTTGTAGCCACCTAAATTTGGACACTTACGTTTGGTCAAATTTACCCTTTTTCATCTAAATATCCTCTTATCTGCATTAATTAAGTAATATTACTATTATTTGATTAATACCCCTAAAAGTCCTCTAAATCCTTAAGGTATCTAGTTAAATAATTAAATACCTTACATTTATCCCCCTTTTCCTCAAATAATTAAATAAATAATACATTTATTTAATTCCTCAGATGTCACATCCTCCATCACTTTTTCTTATATCCTAATCCTCCTCCAAATCTCATCATTAGGGATATGCACATTCCTAATCCATGATTAGGATGTGTCATATCCTCCAACTTTTGCAAGTTGGATCCTAATTCTCATTAGCCACCTAACCTTCCCCTAATCATTGATTAGCTAATCTGATCAACCCTTTAATTAACTCTCCCCATCCCCCAAGGAATTTTTAATTCCTTTTTGTCTTCCCAAGGTCTTTTTTGACGAATTTTTAATTCCTCTCTCATCTCCCAAGGAATGGTAAATTTATTTTCTCTTTCCCAAGGAATATTAAATTCCTTTTATCATTCCCATGGACATTAAAAATGAATTTTTAATTCCTTTAGTCAACTCGTTGATCTCAACCCTTGATCTTGCTCCCTCTTTTAATCTCTGCCATTCATTCCATCTCCCTTGGCTAAATGACTAACACTTAGCCATTTTTACAACCCTAACCATTCTCAAGCTCTCAAGCTACCATTCTCTCAATCTCTCAAGCACACACTACCATCTTGCATCCATAGCCAAATCCACCATCCTCACATCCAAATCAAGCAAAATTAAGTCATTATGCTGCTAAAATAATTCTAGGAGCACACACACCAAGCTATCAAGAAAGCCAACCAACCAATCAACTTGCACAAGGTAAATCATTCAATTTTGCTTTGTTTTGTTCAAGTTTAACTAGGACAATCTTGAGGTGTTGTGTTTCCTTTGTTTGCATTTCATTTCCATTTTGCATTTTAGACTACGAGATTTAACACTACACACATATTTGGCATGCCCAGTGGGACCCACATCATAGGTCTTTTCTTTCACATTTGTTGTTTTAGTTTTTGTAGGTTCAAGCTTACATGCAGGGGAAAATCTGCCATGAACAAGCGAATTTGCACCTTAAAGGGGCGAGTTTGCTTTAGAAAACATGCAAATCTGCTAAAATAGGCAAACTTGCTCATAACAAAGGATAAACTGCATTTGGAAAATTCACCCATTTGTCAAGTTTAGGCGAATTTGCAACTAGTTCCAACAAACAGGCGAATTTTCTCTTGTAAAAAGGTGAATTTACACATTTTGGCGAATTTCCACTGAAAGAGAATTTGCTTATCCATCTTAAACAAGTGAATTTGATCTTATAGAAGGGAAATTTTTCTCTTAGAAATAGCCAAAATTTCTCCTAACATGGGTGAATTTTCTGAATCAGATAGGCAAATTTTCCTCTTATAGAGGCGAATCCTAGGTAAATTTGAGACCTGAATCTTCAGTTTCTAGCTTCATTTCGGTTTCTTTTTTGCTACTGATCCTCTAACCTGTTTGTTTGTGAGTGTATCTTTTCACTAATAGTTGTGCAGCTTGCCCCCATTTGTCCAAGACTGGTGTTGGAAACTACTAACGCATTTTCTGTAGAATGATCAATCTCAACTCTTTTAGATTAGTCTGTTTGTTGTTTTGTTCATACTAGTTAGGCACACATAGACTGAGGGTCAATTAACCTTGTTTGTTGTGCTTGAGAGTGAATTTTCACATATCCAATCCCCTTGCACCAGTTGGTGATCCTAGGTGACGAGAAATCGCAATCACTCTAGTCCAGTTGTGTCTACCTAGGAGGTGCTAGTATGTCTAAGCTCTCCCCTTGCGCTACGTGTGAGCCTGGGGACCAGCCGAAAACATCTAGTATCTTCTTCCTTTAGTGGGACCTGCCCGAGATTTCATCACCAGAGGGACGATTCCAACCACGTGCTACCGACATGGTATATAAAGGGGGGAGAGTGAAAGTTGTACCTCAATCTAGTCACATCGTGTTTGGCAAAACATCGAAGCTAGGGTGATACCTAGATAGGACATGAAGAGTTGGTTCAAGTTTCCAGTACCTCACTGGGGCTCCTGAATTATGCTTGTGATGGGATACATTGTTCATGGTTACGTACCGTGCGTATATCAAAGACTCCCTAGAGAGCCTTGTTTTTCCTAGATAGAGATTTGTGTTTTAGTCACGACTTGGTGTAGTGCAAGGGATGTGCACCATACCCTGAAGCTACTCACCATGTACTCTCTTGGGTTGAGATAGAAATCCTCATGGTGGACTATGATAGTCCTCAAGTGAGAGTGTGAAGGTGAGCCTGTGGCATCTATTGATGACCCTATGCCACTGGAATGCTAGCTATCCACCTTTGCGAGAAAGGGTGATCTAGTGAACCACCCTAGTATCATGGAGTAGTAGCCTTGGTTTGTCCACTCAAGGTGGTCGGTCTACATCAAGTTTGTAATCCCATATCACTAATTCTAGTTCTGTGTTGTTTGGAGTGTCTTCTCTATGTGATACCAGTGTTTGTCATTTTCAGTTGGTTCAACCTTGCCTTCTGTCTGTTGTTTGTTGTGCTTGTTGTCCTTTGCCACAGTTAACTATTTTGCATCCTTGTCCAGTTCAGGTTTGTTGTTTTAGGTGAATTTTCCTTTGTTAGAGGCAAATTTTCCTATGGGTCACTTTTTGGGCGACCTCATTTTCACCCGTTCTCTGGGACAGGTGAGTCCGTTTAGCTTTTAGGCAAATCTATTAGTCATTTTCTATAAAATTCGCTCATTTTCTAAGAATAGGTGAATTTGCTTCCATCTGGGGTGAACCTGTTGTCCACAAGGGCGATCTCGCTTTTGGTCTGAGTCATTTCGTCAATCATTTTTTGTTGAATTTGCATGTTTTCCCAAAATAGGAAAATTTTCCCTTATGAAGGGAAAACAAACACATAGTCCGAGTCAGTCTGTCATCTGTTTTTCCATCAAATTCATCTATTTTCTGAAGACAAGTGAATTTTCTATCATCTTGGGTGAATTTTCTCCCAAAACAGGTGATTTTTCCTCCTCGTCTGAGTCTCTATCCATCTGTTTCAAGATTTAGGTGAGTTTTTTTTCGAACAGGCGATCCCATTTTTTAGGCGAATCCGCTCTCCATCTGCACCATTCAAGAAATAGGCGAGCTTGTCACCCCACTAGGCAATCTTGAAAGTCAAATCCACCCATTTCCATGAGTTTAGGTGATCCTGCTAGTTGTTTGGGCGAACCTACTGTCAAATAGGTGAATTTTCCTAACAAATTCGCCTGTTTCTTATGTCATCTGCAGTTTGGGAAAATTTGCCTCCCCAGAGAGGTGAATTTTCTCATCAAATTCACCTATTTTTGTGCCAATCGAGAGTTTGGGTGAATTTTCTCCTGCAAATAAGCAAATTTTCTCCTGCAGATAGGCGAATTTGCTTGAATGGGAAAATTTTCCTGTTTCTTGTGTCAGCCCAATTTTTGGCGAATTTGATTCCTAGATAGGAAAATTTTCCTCTCAGATTCACCTATTTTTTGTGCCATCTCAAGTTTGGGAAAATTTTCTCATCAAATTTTCCTTTTTCTTTGTCATCTGAAGTTTGGGTGAATTTGCTTCCCTAGAAAAGGTGAATTTTCTTCCAAACATAGGTTAGCCTACTCAAAACAAGCCATCATCTATCTCATTGTAGTCATCATTCTCGTCTATGTGCATTGTTCGAAATTCATCATTTCAGTGATCAAATCATACAGGTGGGTATGTGCATGATCATGATGAGCCAAAAAGTGGCAATATGATGGGTATTTGTAGGGTGTGGCTAATGACTTTTTGTTTACCCAAAATTGATGAAATGAAAAGGGTTTTTAAAGGATATTCTCATCTTTCCACCAATATAAATTATGCTTTACTTTGAATTTAATAAATAATTATTATTCATTTTCTAATTTAATTACGACTAAAGTGATGATTGATAGGCTGATTGAAAAACATCTATAGCTTTCAAACAGTATCACATTTTTTGAATCCAAAACATGCATCACATTCTATGCTTCGCATACTATAGGATTAAAAAAATTAAAAAATGAATTTCATGAAGTTTTGACCAAGTTAAGGTGGTCAGACATACAATTTTTATATTTTTAAAAGTTGTAATAAAAATTCATAATTAATTATTTACTTGGAAAAAATTACAAAAAAATATGCATCACATTTGGACATGAGTCCTCTACTTATGTCTAAAATATTAAAAAAAATATTATCATTTTATTGTGGTTAGGGTGGTCGACAGACACCTACTTCTTATTTTTTACCTGAAATTTAAGTACTACCGCATTGAAATTTAAAATTTTCAACAAATAGATTTTTTTATTTTTAAATAAACCTAGTATTTTAGAAACTACATTCAATTTTCTACAAATTCTATTCTTACATATTTTTGAAATAATATAGATAACTTATTCAAGTTTTTATGTCAAGTTGCCTAACTCTAATTTTTTTGAATTTTTTGCCACTTAAGGGCTTGTTTTTTCCATGATGATCCTGCACATACCAAGGTGCATCTTAGGATGTCCCTATATTGCATATCCACCATCGCTTCATCAATCCCAATCACCTAGACTTCGTTTTAGGGGTTTTTATTTTGATGCAGGAACTTCGAGAGGTCATAACTTTTGACTTGAATGTCTATTTGGGCTAAAATTTTATGGGTGGATACGTTATGAGGTGGCATGTTGATTCTCAATGACCTTGAGTTAGGTGGACCCCATTTTGGCACTTTTTTGGGGCTTGAAACTTTCATCTTGATGCTCAAAATTGTAATTTAGTGTTTTTTCCCAATTTCTAAAAAGTCATTTTTGTTAATAACTCAAAACTCATGTTTTGAATTAAGGATGTTAGTTGGGAACTTGTCCTACCTTAGTTTTAGGAAGTTTTTGGGAAAAATATGGACTCTCAAAGATATGCATGTGAAATTACCTAAAATGGAAAAATCTGACAATTGTTGAAATCTACCAAATCTAGAAAAATTCGATTGTCAACACCTTACGTCATCTAGTTAAACCCCTAAACTTGGTTTAGAATCAATCCCATCACATCCTCCAATCATCCTAATTTGAGCTTCAATCCAATTTGAATTTGAGCTTTAATCCAATCCCAATCTAAGCTTAACGTAAATCCCAATTTGAGCTTTAGTCCATCTACATCCAAAATATTTTGATATCGAAACAAAGCTTAAGATCCCTTCTTCCATCTTCTTCCAATCCATCCTTTTTTATATTTTCATCATCTATTTTTTTCTTCTAATCATCTATTCCCATACCTTCAATCCATATCCATCCCATCCAACATCATGAATCCTTATCCTTCACCAATGCAACCAAAAATAGTAGTAAAGGGAAATCCCAATTACGTTGACGATGATAACAAAAGTGTTGTTGATCAAGATAAGTATGATATATATCCCCTTGATGCTATCATTTCTAGCAAGCTTCCCCAAGTGTCATCCAAAATCTAATCACTCACCCAAGCAATTCCATCATGCCTTCGCCCACACCTACTAGCACTCCTTATGCTACCTTTGACAAGGGATATCTAGTGTCTTCCCTATCCACATATTCATCATATCCTTAATCTACATCTTTCTCTAATCCTACATCCACATCCTCCTATCCCAATCCAACATCCGCATCCTCCCATTTTAATCCACTGTCTCAATATTCCTACCTTAATCCACCATCCCAATCCTCCTATCCCAATCCACCATCACAACCTTCCCATCCTAATCCACCATCCCAATATTCCTACCTTAATCCCCCATCCACTTCCTCCAACATCAATCTACCATTCACATCTTCCTATTCTAATCCACTATCTCAATACCCCTACTACAATCCACCACCCACATCCTCTTGTCCTAATCCACCACCCACTTCCTCTTGCTCTAATCCACTACCCATATCCTCTTGTCCTAATCCACCATCCATGTCCTATCCTAATCCACCACCACAATCTTCCTATCCTAATATGCTATATCAATACCCCTACTACAATCCACCACCCACATTCTCCTATTCTAATCCTAATCCTCCACCTACTTTTAGTCCTCCATCCAATCCCAATCCATCTAATCCTAATCCTCTGGCTACTCTTAGTCCTCCCTCCAATCCCTTCCATTAGTCTAATCCTAATCCTCCACCAATCCCTAATCCCTTGTCTATTCCTATCACCCTAGCTAAGCTTAGAATATGCATGTTTCTTACTCCAAAAGTCCTCCAAGGACTCATGAAAAAGAACACATCCCCAACTCCACACCTTGAAGCCATGGAACTATGCTACCCCACTCCCCCATGTACAGTCACTAGTGATGAGACCCTTCTCCATCCCACACCTATCATTACTCTTACCACCCCTAGTACCACTCAAACTATTGAAACCATGCATCAAACTAACCAAATCCATTGAACCCCCCTCTCTTATTCTGAGAGTCGTTGAACCCATCAAAGATAACCAAACCCATTCACCATCTTCTACTCTTGGATCCACCCAATTCCAATCCATTCCTCCCACTCCTAGTATAACTAAAATCCATTCCCATGAACTTCGTGAATCCTCCATCCTTCCATCTCCTCCACTTGAGGAGTCCCTCCAACACTCCATCATCATTCCACCCATACAAGATGAGTCATTCCAAGAGCTTGATCCAAATCATACCAACATATCCCCTTCTCCAAATGAAGATCCTCCCATCCCATCCAGTCCACCTCAAGATCATATTCCTTCATCCACTTCATCCCATGATCCCCTTGTCACTCAAGATCCAATCACTCCATCGCATGAGCCCTTATCACTCACGACCACAACTCCAGATCCTATCATATCCCCTAATTCCTCTCATGATCCCTTACCGCTCACTCCTCCCAATCAAGATGTTGCTACCCCATCATCTATGTCTCATGATCCTCCATCATCACCTAACCCTACTATCCCCACACCACTATTATATTCCCTCAATACTCTCACATTCATCCATGGTGGTTTCCTTGTAGAAAAGGAATCGAGCATATACGATACCCATCCTCCTCCACCTAATAATGAACTTGCATCATGTTTGAAAGATAACAAGCATCCTACTATAGAGCAGATGCTCAAGATCATGAACTATCAAGGAAAACATTTAGGCCTTCATGAGCAAGGTATTTTAGAGCCCATCCATTCAAAGAAAATCTACGTACACAAGGTCTTGGATATATCTCTCAAGACTCGCAATCCAAAAATGTTTGTACAACCTCTATCCATCCTCAATGAGCCTCCTCCAAAAGAATAATGGGCTCTTCCTGTCACTCCACTAAAACATTTTCCACCATCCCCCCTCCATCTTATTACCTCAAAACAACCATCCATATTCCTCCTTCATCTTCTGAATCCATTTTGGGTCCTTATGTCCCTTCATCCACCATCTCCCATCCTTCATCTACTTCATCCATTTTGGGTCCCTATTTCCCTCCATCTATCATCACACATACTCTAGGTACTAAGTCCACTTTGGGCCCTTATATCTGAAAATCACCTCCTCCATCCTGTCTTATTCATCCTTTTATCCATCCATCACCTATCCATGTCGCCCATCATAAACATCCCAATCTCATGTTCCCTAATCAGGATCAACAAAGTCATATACCTACACATTCCCCATCCACATATCATCCCAAAAATCATACCTCCATCACTCCATTCATGTTTCCTCCACATCATCCATCTCCTCATATTGATCTCATTGCTATTAAAAGCACTTTGGATGCTAAAGTAAAAATGCATAAATATAAACATCCACATGAATCTAAAGCTCCTCATGTCCCCTTAAAAATACATGTTGATGAGAAGAAAAATCAAATTCAAAATCCAAATCAAACCCACAGGCCACAAAGGCCCACCAAAGTAAAAATTAAAACCATGTGGATCCCAAAGAAAAAAGATGTAATGCCTTCAAATGAAATATCTGTAACAACATCCAAAGTTTCTAATCCAAAATATAATCATGCACACCCTCATTCTCCTAAATCTATTTTGGGTCCTTATGTCCCAAAAGTCACTATCCCATCTCCTCCATTATCTCCACATCATCCATCCACTAATCCTCCTGTCCTTTCACATCCACCGCCATATGTGCCAATGTTGGTCCTAAAAAAATTTCCCCATCACACACCTACCCCATCATTCCATCCATACACTTTCCAACATACCATCCATTATCCCACATATCTCCCTCATCCAATCCCTTTAACCCATTCCCTTGCATAATCCATCCATCTTCATAACCTTGGTTGTACCAACATCTGCTAGTCGCTACACACATGGGCTCTTAATACCTTGTACGGAAATTAATGCTTGAGTCCTTCATCCATCTCCTTATCACATATCTTCTAAATACACTTATCCACATCCCTACCCTTATCCATATCCATCCACATACTATCCAAAAATCCAAAAGTTCAAAAAATTTTTTTTTTTTTAAAAGTAAAAAAAAAGAAAGAAAAAAGTAAAGAGAAAATTTTGTCCAATGGTGAAAACTTGGAAAAAAAGTGCCTTGGATAAGTACCATGATGAAAACCTGGAAAACATGCGTCATGTGTAAATCCACCATCTAGTTTACTTCCACACTTGGGGGAAATTGCATCCCCTTCACCCATCTCCTCCATCCCACCTACCTTTCACATTCTACCTATCATATCCCATTTATCCCAATCCCTCCATCATCCTTGTGATCTTGATATAGATAGGGGAAAACATATATACATGCTTTGGACTCCTCCTTGCATACATTCCCCTCACCTATATGCTATCATAATCCTTATCCACATCCATTTACCTTTTATTTCCATTCATCATGCTACCATCACTCTCCCTTCCTTATCCATGCATCCTATCCATATCCATCTCACTCCCTTATCTTCCCATCCTTTTATCTTCCATCCCTATGGCCTCATCATACATGACATATCTAGAGTAGGGCATATTCTGACCTTGTACCAGAGTCCTTGGAGACATCATTCATTGATCCTATCATCCCTTCCATACCACTATTACTATCTCCCCATCCCTTTCATCTCCCCATCCCTATCTTCCATCCATCTAAACAATCCCTTTTATCTCCCCATCCTTATCTTCCTATCTATTCATCCAAACAATCCCTTTTATCTCCCCATCCTTATCTTCCTATCCATCCATCATAGCATTCCTTCCATCTCCCCATCCTTATCTTCCTATCCATCTAACCATGCTTTTCATCTCCCCATCCTTTTAACCATCCATAATAGCGTCCCTTCCATCCCCCATCCTTATCTCCCCATCCATTCATCTCTATCCTCATCACATCTCATAATACCTTGTCATTGGTATCTAGCTATAGCCTACCCCCTCATGCAATCCAATGTCATCTATCCCATCATCATCACTCTTGCTTCTTTTGCACATCTTTCCAATCTCCTATCACTTTTCATCACTCATCTCTCCTTCGTATCATCCTCCCAATTCATCTTTTGATGATTTGGATAACTATCACATTCCTGAGCTACATGTGATCACCACCATCCTATCCCCTAGGTCTATCTTGTCTCATCATATTGGTTCCATCATTTTATTTGCTTATCCTGGTCATCTAATCATCTATTATCCATTGTTTGTCTTCGGCCTTTTGTTGAACTACGTTGCCCCTGCACTTTCATGTAGGCAAGGTTGATCATTTGATCCTCCCCGAGGGAATTTTTCCATCCAGTCTTTTTCATCCATCGGGGTCTCCATTATCCTCTTTCTGCTTTTATCCATTGGCAGTCGTCAGTATTTTATCAAAATACAAGGGCTCTATGCTTTCACGTAGGCAAGGCTAATCTTTGATCAGCTCCAGAGCCCCTAGGTTTTTAGGGTGTGTTTGTCTTGTGTCTTGTCTCTCATGTCTTGTGTTGTGTTATCAAGTTATGTCCCTATCTAGCTGGTTCTTAACAAATGAGATCCACTAGCATCATGAGATTCAATTGGTTCTGAATATCCTTCATTATGTTGATCTCTTAGTTTATTCTCCATCTTTGGTCTTAACAGGATGCATCCTTCCTCATCAAACCACATCAATCCCATCAAAATTTTGATCTTGTGGCAAAGGACATTTTAAATTGATTGCTTTCTTTTGATACTTTTGGCATTTTGTTTATCACTTGATATTCCTATCGTGACTTGTCATGGCCACCATGATCCATCATATTATGGTGTGTTTTGACTGGTCAACATAGGGGCATATCTTGATCTTTTTTTTTGTTGTTTTCTACTTGGTTGTCTTGCGTAGTACCTGTTAGGACTAAAAAAATTCACATATTTCCATCAGCCTCTATCCATTTATCACCTAGTCCCTACAAAATTTTACTAGACTCAATTTCATGATCTAGATAAGTTTTTGAGGTTTGTGTAAAATACATCATACCCGAGCAATCACACCCATGAAGTCCATCGAAATCCTTATTGACACCATCGACATAACAATACTCTATCAGTGGAACTCACATTACTACCCCACCAATAGCCCAATAAGGGCAGTCCATATCTTTACATCGGCGTAACATATTTCCATCGGGATAACTTCCAAAGTAGTTCCCCTGACGGACTGATAGAAAAGAACAGAGATTATCAGATTTCCGCAGCTTGGGTGCATCGACGGAATGAGTGATGAAGGTTCCTCGATAGCCTGATATAACCATGGAGTATCAAGATATAACACTTATCAATGAAGTTGGGATGCATCAGGGTAGCGTTGTTTGATGTCTTGTTGATAGACTGAAAGAAGAACTCTCATCAATGGAGAAGGTGGCCATTGGTGTAAAATGAATCAAAGTTCCAATGATATAACAATGAATGATTACTCTTTGTTTATGTGACATCCAAGAGCGTCGACAGGATATTTAACATAAATGCTCTACCTAATGATAAGACTGAAACAAGTGGTATATTAATAAGCCAAAACTTAAGTGAATTGCACTACAAATTGATCATATGATTGCAAAAACTAGAAAGGCTACGCTAAGGGAAGAAGTAGAAGGGACGAAGCTCAGAGCTTTTAAGTAGTAAAACTAGGGGAAGCGAAAATTCATGTAAGTACTCCACTCTTTGCTAGAAAGTTGCATTTTTTCAGAGTTAGCAATGGAAGAAAATGTAGAAAAACCTAAGGCAAAGAAACTAAAAACTGAAAAAAGGAATCTAAACCAAGACTTGATAACCAGTGTCTGGGGTTAGGGACACGATCCAGAAGAAGTGTTCAAACAAGTAAATTGTTAGACAAGCATAGGGGTCTGGGGGATGTCTGGACGCCACATCGGGGTTATGAGTTTTTTTATGTATCATTCACTAGTACACAAACAACAATATATGACTAAATAAACTACTAAAAATTGTATATAAATGACTAACTTTACTCACGTGACTATTAGTGGTTTATTTGTAGTCAATTATAACACCACTAAATTTATGACTAAACAATTTTAGTCATTTATTTAGTCATTGATTTTAGTCATTAATTTGGTCATTGATTTGGTCATTTATTTAGTCATTTATTTAGTCATATATTTAGTAATTAATTTTAGTCATGTGACTATTTTAGTGGTTTATTTGTAGTCATTTATAACACCACTAAATTTATGACTAAACTATTTTAGTCATTTGTTTAGTCATTGATTTGGTCATTGATTTAGTCGTTAATTTAGTCATTTATTTAGTCATGGTAGTGATTTGTTTAGTCATATATTTAGTCATTAATTTAGTCATTGATTAATGTTAACTAGTTATTTATTTAGTCATGGTAGTGATATAATTAGTCATTACTTTAGTCATATATTTAGTCATATATTTAATCATTAATTTAGTCACGTATTTAGTCATGTATTTAGTCATTAATTTAGTCATATATTTAGTCATTACAAATCAAATATAACTTAATTAATCCTCACAAATTTATACATATCATGGGTATGTGCAGGATCATCATGGAAAAAATAGGCCCTTAAGTGGCAAAAAAAATAGAAAAATTAGAGTTAGGAAACTTGATGTAAAATTTTGAATAAATTATCTATATTATTTCAAAAATATGTAAGAATAGAATCTGTAGAAAATTGAATCTAGTTTCTAAACTACTAGGTTTTTTTTTTAAATCTATTTGGTGAAAATTTTAAATTTCAATGCGAGTACTTAAATTTGAAAAATAAGTAGGTGTCCGTCTGACCACCCTAACCACAATAAAATGATAATATTTTTTATAATATTTTAACTATAAGTAGAGGACTCATGTCCCAATGTGATGCATATTTTTTTGTAATTTTTTCCAAGTAAATAATTAATTATGAATTTTTATTACAACTTTTTAAAAAATATAAAAATCAGACACCTTCTTGGTCAAAACTTCATGAAATTCATTTTTTTTTGTTTTAATCCTATAGTATGAAAAGCATAGAATGTGACGCATGTTTCAGATTCAAAAAATGTGATACCGTTTGAAAGCTATAGATGTTTTTCAATCGGCCTATCAATCGGGACTTTAGTTGTAATTCAAATACAAAATGAATAATAATTATTTATTAAATTCAAAGTAAAGCATAATTTATATTGGTGGAAAGCTAAGAATCTCCTTTAAAAACCCTTTTCGTTTCATCAATTTTGGGTAAAAAAAAACTCGTCAGCCACATGGGCCATCATATCACTTACATATTGCCACTTTTTGGCCCATCATGATCGTGCACATACCCATATAAACTTCAAGTATCATAGATATTCAAATGTTTAAAAACACCATGAAATGAAGACTTAAATTTTTGAACAAATATGAATGATTAGACACAAACACAAACAAATGACAAATCAAAAGGAGTCACAACACAATATTTATAAGTGGAGAAAAAACCACTCTAAAAATTTACTTTATTAAGCCTCATTGGCAAATCAAAATCTCATTGGTTACATTCAATGTCTCAATGATACTGTACAACTTACAAACACTATATAAATAGAATATTCTTATTTTCATATACTTATACTATTTTCCCCTTGCTTAACTACAGTCCTTTTAGAAGGGTAGCGACCTCTTATAGGGGCTTGACCCATTTAATCCCCTTACAAATCCACAACTTTCCCACTGCTATTGGTTTTGGCTCCTCCAAACTCTTCCTCATTGGTAGTCACCTTTCACTTCTCCAATTTGGAGTTGTAGCCTAAAAATAAGGTTTTAAAATTTGCACATCAAAAAATCAAAAAAGTCAAGATTACAAGATAAAATATGTCATTATTTCTTTGCATGGTGTTGTTTTATTAAGATAGCATGTTATTAAATAATTGATCTAATAGCTGATTTTTGTATGAATGCAAGTATTTTGTATATTCCACACCTTGTAAATTTTCTACAGGTTATAAATAAAGGGAAACATCCCCTAATGATTTTAACAAAAAGTATAGGATGTTGCACTTACATGAAGTATGTCCATTGGGTCGAAAGCTTTTGTGACCTTCCCTCATGACATGTTCATTTCCATGACACTCAACCCTCCCTGTAATGTTATCAAATTTTGGAACAACCTCATACTAGTTAGAAGGCTAATTTGAATCATCAATGATAAAATAATAATAACAATAAATAAAGAGCTTGCCACCAAAATGATCATTAATCAAGAAGAGAAAAAAAGCTAAGACTAAAGTTTAGAACTAGAGGTTGATAAGTTCTCAACTGATATGCCATCTAGAAAACACTGCCAAAAAAAGTTAGGGCAAGGTCGGTCAAATGCATCTTTCACAACAACAGTTACAAGTACTGAGAACAAAAGCCCTGTCATAGACTCAAATCAAGAATTTCAATTTATCAGTAGCTATCCTAAATCAACTAAAATAGAAAACCATTTATACAAAGACAAAATGCAAAGAAAATAAGAATGTTACCTAGAATAGCATGGTGTAACTCATCAATATTTGTATGAAAAAAATAGTAGATACAAATTACAATGGATGGTACAACTACTGCAAGTATCTGATAAAATTTAACACCCTTCTTGAGCACTCAATATCTTTGTAACCTAAGATGATTCACTGTGCTTTGGCTATCTTCTTGTTATATTCAAGCAACTGGAGAATATATGTAGAATGTGCAACCTTGCTATTAATATAGACCCAAAAGTCAACTTCTAATACCATCTACAATCTGCACTTTCAAGGTGTAAAATTGGAAGTACGTTCAAGTTGATCACTCTCTTTGAGACTAATACTAGTCATTTTTGCAGCTGTTGGAACAAATAAAAATTAAATAAATCAACTCAAAAAAGAATAGAACAAGAACCTAACACAGGCGTGGATCAACAACACCCTAATAACTAGTGTAATTAGGGTACCTACAACCATTGATAGGTCCAAGATACTTAAAATCATTTATGTAAGTGTACTAAAATCTTCTGGTAACTCCCTCACAGGTAATTTGGTACATTCCAATCATCGATGTCAAAGATCTCAATTGTTCTATTTTGATATCATGTTAAACTATGGTCTATGGATTGCAATATTTCAGGAAATGCACAAAATGGATTTGTTGAAAAGGCTTTAGAAACTTTCAAGCAAATGCAATTGGCAAATGTAAAGCTAGATTCCACAACCTTTGCTAGCATACTCCCTGCCTATAATAAAACTCATGAAATGGTTTATTCTTAGCATAATAAAATTGAAAACAAACGATTGACCTGAAGCAAAGAAAAAAATTAAATAACACAAAGTGAATGAGACACAAAGAATTGTTACGATTAAAATTTCACTTGGAAATTGGAATTGTTGTGCCGATTTCACAATAGAGCAACATGTGATAAGGGGTTCTCCTCATAAAAGCTTTGAATTCAGCCATTCATGAAAGAATCTCAAAGCATTTCCTGTAAATCACTACAAAAGATACATGGTGAATCCTTACCATAAATCATGGATTTTGTGTTTTAGTAATGGACCATTTTTTTCTCAAGTCCACACCATATTTTTGGAGATTGTAAGGAGTTGTGGATTCCTCTTGGCCAATTGAGAGTATGCTCCCATTTGAATTGAGACTAACCACCATATTTTACAATATCAAATGGACCACCACCTTTGTTCTCTCTAGGAGAGGAGACCAAGGAGCATTTTTTTAGTGTCGTGTCTACCATGAAATCCATGGGAGGCACCAATTATTATATCATAGTTACCAAACTTGAACTTAACATAGACATTGGGCTCAACCTCAAACTCAACATGGAAACTCAACACTAACTAAAAATTTGAAAAAATAATGATATATAGAGATTTTCTAAGGTACATATTTTCCTATGCGTTCCTCCCTAGATCAATTTTAAAAATTATAAAAACCTAATCAATTGCAAGCTAATTTGAGTACAAAATGCCTGAAAGAGATTCCATCTCATGGAATACGATGATTGCGGTATATGAACAAAGCCATCTCATGGAATACGATGATTGGAGGATATGCACAAAATGGATTTGCTGAAAAGGCTTTAGAAACTTTCAAGAAAATGCAATTAGCAGGTGTGAAGCCAAATTCCACGACCTATTCCAACATCCTCCCTACCTATGACAAAATGGGAGCTTTGGAGTAGGGTTTTAACATCCATCAGAGCATAATAGATGGGGGATTTCTGTCAAATATTATGGTTGGAAATGCTCTATTAGACATGTACATGCAAAATGTGGAAACGTACACAAGGCACGTGAACTCTTTGATGGAATTCCTCAAAGAGATGTCATCTTGTGGAATGCAATAATTGCAAGATATGCACAAAATGGATTTGTTGAAAAGGCTTTAGAAACTTTCAAGAAAATGCATTTGGCAGGTGTAAAGCTAAATTCCACTACCTTTGCCAGAACAAGAGATCATCAGAGAGAGTGATAAACATCAGCAGTCCTACTCAATGCATTGAACCCCCAATGCTCTGATAGTACTTAGGTGCAAAATTCATTGGGAAGAGAATTTAATATCAGTGGGAGTTGGCTCAATGTCTCCCTAATACAATGATATGCATCAATCTCCATTGGGGACACTATGATTTTTCGATGGGAGTCATTGGTAAGTTCCTCCGATGGGGTGAAAGGATAAGTCACAATGGAAAGGTAAAAATCCATCACCTAAAGAAACACCTATCGGTAGAACAGAGGAGCCAGTCCCACCGATAGCCTGAAAACAATGAAAAGAGTAAAGTAGTGGCAAGAGAAGCATCAGAGAAACTCTCCAATATCGGTGGGAGTAATGCTGAAGTCTCACTGATTGCCTGACAACACTTGAATAAGAAGAAACTTCACATCTGCCTACTCCAACACAAATTCTTCAATCTGAATCCAAAAGATTGAACAACTCACCAACTATGTACATATTAGAATTAAATAACATATCACTAAATTAAGAGGCTTACTTATTCTTGAACTCTCGCATTTTGACATATCACACGTAAACGAAACATCCCTCTTTTCAAGTTTTCTTCTAATGCAACTAGATTGTGAGAATAAAATGAATTTTGGTTCACACCATGAATTTTGAGTAGTCACTTCAGACTACTTGTTGGGTTGCAGGGGGTAGCTTATAGATATTTTCTCTATTTTTTCCCCTAATGGGTTGTGACTGCAATCAATTTTAGACCTTACTTATTGTCTATATGCAACACATAAGCTTCTTATAAAAAATCCTATAAGTATTTGTTGCATCCCTATTGAGAATGTCTAGGAATGTTTTAAAGAATGACACTGCAAACATAATGAGGCATAACATTGGTTCTAGTTGAACAAATGCATACATTAAGGATTTCTAGTAATTGTTCATGAGATAAGGAGAAAAACATCCCCTGCTCCTAGTTTCCTGAAGTGCCTAAATCTATACACAAATTAGATCTGTTGAATTTAAGGCTTTAGAAACTTTCAAGCAAATGCAATTTGCAGGTTTAAAGCCAAACTCCACAACCTTTTCCAGCATCCTCTTTGCCTATTCCAAAATGGAAGCTTTGGAACAGGGTATGGACATCCATCAAAGCATAATAGAAGGGGGATTTTCATATGATATTATAGTTGGAAATGCTTTGGTTGACATGTATGCAAAATGTGGAAGCATAGAGAAAGCATGTGAATTTTTTGAGAGAATGCCTCGAAGAGATGTCATCTCTTGGACTGCAATTATTGTTGGATATGCACAAAATGGATTTGTTGAAAACACTTTAGAAACTTTCAAGCAAATGCAATTGGCAGGTATAAAGCCAAATTCCACAACCTTTGCCAACATCTTTCCTGCTTGTGCCAAAATGGGGGCTTTGGAATAGGGTATGAACATCCATCAAAGCATAAATAATAGAGTAATTTTGTCAGATGTTGTAGTTGCAACTGCCCTAGTGGACATGTATGCAAAATTTTGAAGCATAGACAAGGCATGTGAACTGTTTGACAGAATGCCTGAAAGAGATGCCATCTTATGGAATACAATGATTGTGGGATATGCACAAAATGGATTTGTTGAAAAGGATTTAGAAACTTTCAAGCAAATGCAATTAGTATGTGTGAAGCCAAATTCCACAACCTATGCCAACATCCTCCCTTCCTGTGCCAAAATGGGAGCTTTGGAGCAGGGTATGAATGTCCATCAGAGCATAATAGATGGGGGATTTTTGTTTGATATTATGGTTGGAAATTCTCTGTTAGACATGTATGCAAAATTTGGAAATGTACACAACCTGGCATGTGAACTCTTTGATGGAATGCCTCAAAGAGATTTCATCTCATGGAATGAAATAATTGCAGGATATGCACAAAATGGATTTTGCAAGGATGCTCTCAAAATATTTTCTAGTATAAAGTTTTGTAGATCTGATTACCTAAAACTGAGATAGAAGATAGGTAAACCCACATTCCAACATGCTCACCTATTGAAAATGGCTGCCAACATAAAAAAATATGCCTACTCTAGTCTTATTTAAAATTTTCTATAAAAGATGCTTAGCATCTAGTAACTAAATACTTTACAATTGAGTAATATAAACTCAAATATATACTTTCTAATCAATGAAATTTATTGAAGTGAAGCTTATACCAAAAACAAAATGATCTTTATATTGCCTCATATATTCAAACTATATAATGAGAGTGCAACTAACTCTAGAGTGAGGATGATAAGTAAAATATACCTGACAATAGCCATAAAACCACCAGGAAACAAAGTTGGTCTCTACAAGAAAAAAACATGTTTACATAAGCATCAAACGAATTCTAATTTTTGACACATTTTTGAAGTCCAATAATAAAAATATTAGGAATACACATGTTGTTATCAAGTTAAAAGCAATTGTATAAGCATACTCCAATATAATTTAAAACCATATACCATTAGAGAGCATATGACCTTAACTTGGAAATTCAAATGTCTGCATTTGTTGGCAATATCAAAAGATACCATTAAACTAATCTTTATTGTAGAAGCTTTGATGTTCTCTTTTTCAAAATAAATCTATTATAACAATCTTCTCAAATTTGTTTGCAACAAACTGCTTCCAAAGAAGACATGTTATAAAGTTTATAAGAATATTTATTTTCTTTGAACTTGTAGAGGAGCTAAATAAGGGGAAAAAACTATCAAATGCATCAAATCAACTCTATAAGGGAAACTCCCAATATGATTTGAATTTGTGAGATTTGACCCCCAGTATGATGGTGCTCAGAGCAACTTCATCAGGGTTTGTGTTTACATTGATTTGTCCAAACCATTGCACCATTCTATTGACATTATTTCAAATAGAGGCTTTTGGACTCAAATTATGAATTATGAAGGTCTTCCAGTCAAATGTTTTCATTGCAATAAACTTAGACACAAGATTGTTGAAAACAAGTCATCCAAGCTTCCTGGTTCATTTTTAGTTCAGTTGTGGAGGATAGTTCATAAGGATGGAAATCAGCACAGGGGATTAGGTCTACCAAGATTATGGGACCATTATCCAATCATCAAACAAACAAGATCAAATTACTTAAATGAAATATAACCTCCTATAACAATTCAATGAAAGAATATAAGAGAAAGGTGAAGGTAGAGGCAAAGTTCTTGGCCTTCACATAAATTTGATGAACCAATTTTCCATTAACGCAACTCAAGAACTCAACCAGGGTAAAAAAGAATTAAAAAGCCAATGGAGGCAAGGAACCAATGCTTTGGAAAAGGATTTAGCCAACCACATAACAGATGAGAGCACATTGTACTAGATAAAGCTTATGCAAAATTTGTTTATAGTGGAAGATTATTTTGTTTCTAGAACTCCTCACAAACAAACCAAATCCTATTGAATCATTCTTGGTTGAATTATCTAGCAAGTTTAACAAGGCTACACATAGAGCCACAAAAAGATCAGTTAGATCGGTTTTCAACACCCGTCTCACATCTCAGTTGGTGTGATTCGGTCCTTAATTGAGTTATGAGCATCTTCATTTTCCATTTGTTAGTGAAATCAAGCCCCATGAATTTCTTTTCAAAGACTATCTCAAGTGGGTTCAACTAAGTATGAAGCTTATCTACTTCTTATCCTTTCAACACAAGAAGACAAAAACATTGGTTTTGTTGGTGTTGACTTAGATCATGAGTGCCAACAACATCATCCCATCGTTGGAACCACCACCCAAGTCCCGGTGACAGGCACGGACTCCACTGACAACATCCCCATTGGACCATCGCAAGAACAGGAGACCTCATCCTGCCGATATAAGATCCTCACATCAATGAAAAAATAGAGTCGTCTATTCATCACTGGAACCAGAAGACATGTCTGGCCGATAGACCGATAAGGTGGGGGTAGTCAATTCCATTTCCTGTAATGTGGTAAGATTCATATAGGTAATGCTATGTTAGGCTAGGGAACTCTTCTTGGAGGTTCTAAATGATTTGCCTCAGTTTTATAAGATTATGTTGGCAATGCCATATGGATCACAGTTGTTTTGTGGGATTCCAAACCTAGACAATGAGGTGCAGTTGTGGAAATATCATAGAGGGAAGCTACAAGCTACCATGATTATTTTCCTAAGTGAATTTATATCAGAGTCTTGCTTAGTGTGGCTTAAGACATGTGCAAATGATATTCTCTCTACATATAGGCTTGGGGGAAAGTATTTGCTTGATCTTGTGGAAAGTGGCAAGGAGCTTGCAGAGAATGAGACATTGATCAGAGAAACATTAGACAATCTGGATGCATTTGAAGGGAGCTTGGAGGCTAAAAATGGTTTTTGGTTCAGATGTTGAGTTTCCATGGAAATGTGTGTGTGAGATTGTTTTGAAGCACTCAAATATTCTATGGGATGAACTTTTTGAAACCCTGTTTGTTAATAGGATGAAACAAATAATAGCTGGTGGATTTGCAGATCTGTGTGAGAGAGTTAAGGTTGGTAAATGCCTTGAATCCATAGTTACATCTCTGGCAAGTTACAAAGATGTTGAAACCTATTTGCATAATTAACTACTAGTGAGGGCTATCTTGTCAAGAGAGGGGACCTAAAAAGTGTCAATTTACCTTGGTTGAGTTTTAGATTTATGATGACAAATGATGAAGACTGGTTTGGTCACCTTAACACTTATTTTGGAACTAAGGTTAGTCAAATAAAAGATACCATAGATGAGGGGTCCAAGAATATTTTGGAAGACCTCCTAAGTTTTCTTCGTGCACATAAATATCCTTCAAGGATAAATGATTTAGCACCTTATTTGCAAGAGCAGTGCTTCCATTTTATCTCAAAATTGATTTTTGAGATTGAAGAACATATTTCACATCTTTCAGAAGCTCTCTATCAAGAAATGAAAAATGAGGAGATGCCAGAAAAAATAAACAAGGAGACACTAGAATCGATAGTGATAGTGGAAAGGGAACTTTTCTTAGGAAGGCTTTTAGTTTCTCTTAGTTTTCATTCAACTTCCCTTCCACTAGTTCTTGGCTCATCTCAGCTCAATTTTTCTGAAAAGAAAGCTTCAGTTTCAAGGAAAGGATCTTCGACTTTTAGATATTCCAGTACTGATTTTGATTACCATCTTCTAGATAGTCCTGGAAGACAAATACTAATGAGAGGGGTTGGTTTGAAGCCCGAATCATAGGATAAAAATAGTAGCACCAAATTGAATAAACTAAGAAGAACTATGCACAATCTTTGTATCAAAGCTAAGAGGTATCACTTCCAATGTATGACAAGGTAGTGTCATGGGCTCTTACAATGTATGACAAGGTATAGAACTTGATGTTTTTTACTTCCAAACTTAGTTGCAAGCTTTAATTTTCATCAACTTCAGACTCTTTGAGGGATCCTCCCCTCACACAACTATTTGTACTTGTACTTGTTTTAGGATTAACATTTTGGGCTTACCCCACTCATCCCTTTCTTTGTTTTCTTTTATTTTCTTTGCTTTATTTTATTTTGTTAGCCTTGCTTCTAGGGGCCATTTCCCTAATACTTTTCTATTGCAATAGGAGAATATTTTAGTCCCACTAACCTATTCTTTGACACTCATGGTGATGTAAGAAAAGTGGTTGACACTTCCAAACTAGCACAAATGATCAAACAATATCAGGAAACAACTCTCCCATCACTGTCCTATTTCCCTTTTCTCCAAAACTCACAACTACAGGGTTGTAGCCCACAAAAACTATCTTCTCACAATATATTTTAGAGAAGGCCATCTTGAAACCTTCTTGTCACATTTTGAGACTCACAATACATTCCAAAACAACTTGTCAATAGACTTCAAAAGATTTCTTTGACACAAATTTGAAATCCTTAAGACTGCCCCTATTTTTAGGGCATCAAAAAGCCCAAATTTACAAAGGAGGTCCCTCCTAAACACCACACTATCACCCAAAATCAATAAACAATCATTAATTGTGTCTCAAAATAACCAAAACAATCACCATTTCTCAAATACCAGACTCCTAGAATGCTATTCCACAAAACCCTCACTTTGCATACAAAAATCAAGGGTTTACTCAATCTCACATCACTCGGGCTTATCAAACTCAAAAAATGCATCCAACAGACTATAAATGGCCTAAATAGGTGCAGGAGCACCTACAACCATAATGCAAAATTTGATTTGGTAAAGTGTGTCAAGGTGAATTTGAGTAAGTCTAGGTTGATAGAGGGGGTGTTCAAGTTTTGTTTGTATAAAATAAGGTTTCAAAGACCATTTTGTTATGTATTTAGGTGTTTGGGAGTCATTGGAGTTCAAATATGAAAACTTGCTCAAAACATTTAATGTTGTCAATGACAAGAAAGGTTATCAAATTACAATTTTAGGAGAATATGAAAAATCATGGTAGTTTAAAAGGTAGGTATGGGTGTTGGGAAGTTAGAACTTGGATGGAAAATGTATTTAAAGGAATAAGAAGGATCAAATAGAGGTTGTTAATCATTTTGTGAAGAATTCCAATATAGAAATCAACAAAGAAAAGAAGATTTCACTGTGTTTGTCATCTTTTCTTGCTATGTACAGTCCTGTACAGGAACTTTATGATCTAGAACTTGTGGTAATTTGTGGTGATATGTCTTAGCTTTAATTTCCATCTATTTTGAGGGTCCTCTGTTATTTTTTGTCAAAGAAACCTGCATTTTTCTTGGGACTGCATATGACAGGCCAGCAAGGTCAGGTTTGAGTTTTAATTACTATAAAGCCATTCCTCCTACTTTTGTTTGATGTTACTCAAAGGAATGGAATTTAAGATGTTAGTTTAGGTGTTCTAACAATTTTTGAGTAAAAATCAAATGGTTGGGTGGCTTTGGAATGATGCCCTAGGGTTAGGCAGAGTCATTTTCATGAGAAATTGAGTTGTTGAGTGAGGGTTTTGGAGAAATGTTGAGAGAATTGTCTATGTAAGGGTTTATTGAGTGTGTGTAGGTTATATGCGGGGTGTTTGATGCACTGGTTTGGTTGGGTAAGCACTAGAGTTAGGATTTTCATTAAAACCCTTGTGTATTGCATGTAATTGGAGGGTTTTCTAGTTTGGCATTGTAGAAGACTTGAATCAGAAAAAAATTTGTGGAATCTTGTGTTTTGACACATGAATTTAGACTAATTGAAGAGTTTTTGTGGAAAGCAGGTCATTAAGAGGGACCTCCTTTGGAAAAGTGGGCTAATTGAGTAGCCTAGAGCAGGGTAGGCGTATTGGTTCTCCATTTTGTTGCAAAAAATTCATTGATGGTTTTGAGATATGTTATGTGATCCCTTAAAGGATATCTTAATCAATTATTTAATTGGAAATTATTTTGTAGAGTTTGGGTGAAAAGTCCCCTAAACCGAGTCCTGATGGCTACAAGGGCGGGCTTAAGTAAATGTTGACAAAGGAAGGGATAATGTGAATTTCTTTTGAAGATTATTTGATGATTAGTCATTTGACATATTGTGAAATCTAAAACCACCTATATTGCATCACAAACTCACAAAACCATCCCAAGTTCGTTCCAATCAACATCTTACCAAAACCCTTCTTTGACACCTCTTTTTCATTTGAAAAATGCACTATTCTTCCCTAGGGCATCACCCCAAATCGTACAAACTCAACACCTCTACTTATAGTTCCATGGAAACATCTAAATTATAGTGATTAGGACCCATTCCATGAGAAACAGTGGATACAGAAAGTGGAATGGGTCAGTTACACATTTTAAAAGACCTTCAACACTTAAAACTATGATAACAAGGTAGTAGCAGAAATTCAAAGAAATCTCCCACAAATTTTAATGAAAGACCCTCAAACTAGATTAAATTGAGAGTTGAGATAGGTTACTATGAAACACAATGAAATTCAAAGCATATCCCTGACTGTATGGGCCGTATAGTTCTAGAAATGAACAAAAAAACATAGTGAATTTGCAGAATAAGTGTTGTATTATGTTTTGAAATTCTCAATACAACAACTAACTCCCTCCTCGAGCCATGGAGAGGATTTAAATAAATTTTCAATTCAAAATTAACCACTCAAACTTCTCCAACTACCTTTCAAATTATATGACCCTTCATATTCTTCTAAAGTTGCATTTTTTGACAATTTTGCTTAATAACATTTTTTTGCATTTTGTGCAACTTTTTCCTAATAAACACAAATGACTTAAAAACCCACCTATTACATAGATAATGGTCTCAAAATAACTTATTTAATATAAACATACTATATCTAATTCCTTAAGACCTCAATACCTAAACTTAGCATGATGACCACAATTTACATTTCCTTTGTGCTTGGGTGCACCTACACCACATCGACATTAATATAATTTTTTGTTCTTCCTTTCTAAAAGATCCCTCACTAAGAGAGTACAATATAAATCAAGACCTCACATATAATTATATGAAGAAATCCCCACATGAATAGCCCAAAATAATTAGACTATGGTTACCATAATCCCATACCCTCATGATACTAACTTGACTTATAGGCTTATAACTAACCTAGGGTTATGTGTGCCACATGCAAACTATTTCAGAACCATAGCATACATCATTATATTGCAGGAAAAGATATATATTATGATACTAATCATAATTCAATAGTTTCTATAATTGGTACAACCATATATTATCACATGGTACACACCACTATAGAAAAAATCAAAGGGTTCTTTTTATGGTAAGGCCACATCATAAACCTAGCTAAAAGACTTTCAAGGTAGAGATCATTTTTGGTCAAGGAATGGGTGTCACCAAATTCATCTCAATGAAAAGTTAGAAAAATATTTCCACTCCCATGCTTAAATTCCTCAAATTTGAGGATTATATAACTCTAAATATCTCCCCAGTATGATTCACATAGTCTAATTCTCCCAAGACTGAGTCAAGGAGGTCCTAATTGTTATTCTATGCCTTTGCTTCTAGGACACAAATTTTAGTTATGGGTCTGCTTTGAGTACAATTCATCATAAGTTGCACTCAAGAATTTGTTGTTCATCTATGAAAGCTTAAGAAATGATGACTTATGTGGTGTTAAATATTGTTTCTTATTCAAGCCAAGTTACCTCAATGTGATAAAAATGTCTTAATATCACACAGGGTTGATCGTAAGGGTGGTTGTGACATTTTCAAGGATTTCCTTCATTTTTAATACTACTATTCCATAACCATTGATCTCAAACTTCATATGCCATTACAAACCACAACAGCCTTAGATTTCTTCTTAAACTATAGAGATGGACAATAGAAATGCAATCCAAGTCAAATTCTTTAAGTTAAATTCTTTGTATCAAGGTTTTCTTGATCAAAACTTTCGATCATGTGTATTTGATCAAGTTCCTAGTCCAATCTCTCTCTCAATGATCAAACCTCCTCTCATTTTCAATTCTTCTCATTTTTACTTTCTTTTTTTAATCACTTAGTGTTCATCCAGAGGATAAGTATTGCAATTCAATACTGTATCTCTTTTCTATTAGAAGTTGTCAATTTTTGTTCTCTTCACTCTTCATCTTCTCTTTTTTCCTCAAACTTTCTATTCCCTATATCTCTATTTTTATAGTCTCTATCAGTTGACTAGAGAAAAATGTATCTAAGAAAGAATCATTACACTCTAGAGTTCAAGGAAAGGGATATTCTGAGGGAAATCCTTATTACAACCAACATTAACTCTTGAGATCCTAATTAAGGTATGCAATCTGCTTCACCATTCCTAGTCAACCAACAAATTAAAATGAATTAAATATTGTTTCTTTTAGAATTATCTTTCATTTTCTGTTATTGGATAGCTTCTTTCATCCCAAATTTATTAGTCTGATTCCAATAGCTTTGGTTCTGGTCTACTTTCCCCAGCCTTCTACTCCATTCAAAAGTGAAACACTTTCCAAGCAAGAATGACAAGGTGTCATTATATCCTATCCCTCATTCCATATCCATAAATGTATAGATGAAATATCATTACATAGATGAACTTGTAACAATGCACACTTATCATGATCTATTAATTTTTTTAACCTTGATGTGATAAGAACTCCTCTCTAAAATTATATTATAAATTGATACAATCAGTGGTCTGGTTTCCCTAACTTATTGTCTATAAACCTTGATGTATTTTTCTTCTTTTCTTATTGGAATTCATAATTTGGCTTCTCAATACTCAAAGTGTGAGAAAATGCAAAGAAGAAAGCCTAAGAGATGCTTATCTTTACCATCAATGCAAGCAATTTCTAACTGAGATTTGACAAGCTCTTTCACATCGACACCAACTGGCAATTTAAGAGCCTTGTAATTTGCAATGTGAGGAAACTTCCCAATAACCTGAATGATAAATAGAGAGCTCTAATTAAGCAGCTACAACCATCATGGAATCCATGATCCCAATATACAACATTAAAGACAAAACTCAACATAGGCTATGAGAAGAAAATATTAATGCTTATTGTACCATGTAAGCATACATAACAAGATTTACCTCTCTTGGAAGACTACCAGATTCCATTTCAAGTTGAATCACCTGATCCTCTCTTGTAAAAATAGGGGAATCAAAAGTCTTTAGGTAGTTAAGATCATATTTAAATAAGGTTTGATTTGACTCAACAATGATAAATAATGCATTCAAAACTCACACATCAAGTCACTACAACCTGAGACATCAAGCACCTCCAATCTAGTGTTCATAGATTATTTGTTATCACATATGAAGAATGCAAGTGTTCATAGATTATCTGTTATCCATTTTGGCAGGATACTTTGACTTTCACTTCTCCATTGTAGTAGGATATGCCCATCTCATGAAGGTTTTAGAGTATGTTTATTAAAATGAAAATTATGGCAAGATTTTAATAATGAGCACATTTTGATTATTAATTTTTCCTTCTCCTTAACATTTATGTTATAGTGTACTTTTTATAATTAAATCATAACATAAATGCTAGTGCAATTTTTCAATTATTTAATTCTTGTTATTGTATAATCTTTTTAAATTTAAATTTTATAATTTTATAATTTTTATCCTTTGTTTTAATATTTTTCAATTGGCTTAAATTTATTCAACTTGGCTTTTATTCTCTTTTTTGTCTCTCTTTTCTTATCTATTGTCTTTTCTTCCCGCTTTTATTTCCCCCTTTTTTCTTATGTTGTGTTGTATTTTCTATGTCCTTGTTTTTCTTCCTTTTAATTGGTTTCATTAATTTGTTACTTCTTTGTCTCCCTGTTGTTCTTTATTTATCTTAATTTTTAAATAGTATTTGTCTTGTCTTCTTTGATCTTTGTGCAGCCTTCCCTTCTCCCTCCTTTCTCCTTCCCCTCTAGTTTTCCTATTTAGGTTGTTCTTGGTCTGCAACAAAATACTTTTCTCCTTGAGCTCTTTCATCTTGATGATGGATCACAGAGTATGATTTGGAATGTTGATTGAAAAAATCTAATGCAATCTAATCCATAAACGTATGCAAGATTAATTGATATGGATTGTGGAAACTTCATCTCATTAACATTTTGACATGTTATATATATATATATATATATATATATATATATATAACTAGAAATTGCACCTTGGAGTGCAATAGGTATGCCCAAGAGGTATGAAAGGTCAATTAGAGAAAATTTTGGTGTATTTTTTCAGACATGTGTAGTACATGAGGTCAATTGGTAGGCCATTTAGCAAATGATGTTGTTTATGTAGCAAAGGTCTCAATTGGCGGGCTACAATTGAAAATAAGGTCTTGACAAAGGTTTTAGAGTATGTTTATTAAAATGAAAATTATGCCCAATATTTTAATAATGAGCACATTTATTTAGTTATTTATTTAGCCATTTATTTAGTCATTTATTTAGTCATTTATTTATTCATTTTTATTTGTCTGATATTAGTCATTTATTTAGTCATTTTTATTTGTCTGATATTAGTCATTTAGTTGTGATTTTACCTAATGACCAAATTAGTTACTTCTAAATGACCAAATTAGTCATTTATTTTCCAAATACTACTAGTGTTAGTCACATGACTAAAATTTTTAGTCAAGTGACTAAAATTTTTAGTCACATAGTCATTTATTTTCCAAATTCTACTAGTGATTACAGAAAGTGATTCAGGTTTCAACTACTCTGTAACTAGTGGAGATTGAACTTAGGAAGACTTGTGGTGCCAAACGTATTTTTCAACGTAGAATTAATGAAATCATTGGCCAGTCGGTATAATCCTAAGAAGAGAACTATCCAATCACCAAATGGGGCCTATATGGGTATGTGCAGGATCATCATGGAAAAAACAGGCCCTTAAGTGGCAAAAAAATTAGAAAAATCAGAGTTAGCCAACTTGACGTAAAAATTTGAATAAGTTATCTATATTGTTTCAAAAATATGTAAGAATAGAATCTGTAGAAAATTAAATGTAGTTTCTAAACTACTAGGTTTATTTTTATTTTTTTAAATCTATTTGGTGAAAATTTGAAATTTCAATGTAGTAGTACTTAAATTTCAGGGAAAAAATAAGAAATAGGTGTTTGTTTGACCACCCTAACCACAATAAAATGATAATATTTTTTTATAAGATTTTAGATATAAGTAAAGGACTCATGTCTAGATGTGATGCATATTTTTTTGTAATTTTTTTCCAAGTAAATAATTAATTATGATTTTTTTATTACAAATTTTAAAAAATATAAAAACTCATATGGCTGACCACCTTAACTTGGTCAAAACTTCATGAAATTCATTTTTTTTTTAATCCTATAGCATGCAAAACATAGAATGTGACACATGTTTTGGATTCAAAAAATGCAATGCCATTTAAGAGCTATAGATGTTTTTCAATCAGCCTATCAATTAGGACTTTAGTCGTAATTCCAATAGAAAATGAATAATAATTATTTATTAAATTCAAAGTAGAGCATAATTTATATTGGTGGAAAGCTGAGAATATCCTTTAGAAACACTTTTCATTTCATCAATTTTGGGTAAAAAGAAAGTCGTCAGCCACATACCCTACACATACCCATCATATTGCCACTTTTTGGCCCATCATGATCCTACACATACCCATATGCTTGTTATTTCCCAGGACCTGATCTCTAATGTGTTTTAGTTAGAAGGTCCCATGAACTTGCCATTCACCATTAGATACTTTTTGATAGAATACCGTTGCATGGATACTAGTTACAAGAGATGGAAGCTACCTTTGCAAAAACCTAAGAATGAGCAAGGTCAACTCAGGAAATTTACAAGTAATGAAATCCCTCCATTTCATATAGATTTGTTTGAAGAGTACTTCCAATATACCTACTACTCAGCTGGTCAAGTCTTGGTAATTGAGGTTCCACCACTTATGTCTATTGCACTAATGGTTGTAGCAACTGATATTCAAAGAAAAGATGCTAGGTCATTTGAATATGCAAACTATTTGGCGAATTCCCTAAATCAAGGGCTTGAAAGGATAAAAAAAAATAGCGATTGCATAGATTTCAAACATTATTCCTTACTAATGCATTTACTTTTGTATGAAGGTCATGTTAGAAATGTGTGGGGTAAAGAATTAAGAATCAAAGACGAAGATGAAGATGGAAAATTTAAACCTGTGTAGATGTGGACTGCACTATGGGATAGTTGGTTTGATAGGTCACATTACTTATATTTTGAAGAATATTTTGTTAAACCACTAATGAAGTTGTTAGGCTATTCATATGATCACAATTTATCACCTGACGTGCAGAGATTTTTGAGACCAAAGGAGAATAACCCAAAAGGAAAAGTGAACCATAATTAGGGAGACTAGTATGCCTACTCCAATTGCACAATAATAAGGGTTTATGGATTTGAAGGTGTTCTGCTTCCCCGAATGGTCCCTACCAGAGTTTCTTATTTGGAAATAGTACAACAATTAGCAAAGTTTGATACTAAACATCTCAAGAGTCATAATAAGTAATCACTCATTCCCAACACTCTTTGTTTTGGAGATTTCATAGTATGTGCCATTGAACCTTGGGTATGAAGAAATTGATGCAAAACTAGCCCATTACAACCTTCCCCTTGGGTATGAAAGAGAGAAATTTGATGTAGAGGGATTTATTCATCAAGCGAGATTAACTCAAAAAATTTCAGGGTATGAGCATTGGTTTGCACTTGATGATGTGATTAAGAACTAAGATGAAGCTTCCACTGGTGAGAGAATAGCTTCCTATAATAAATTTATGCTTGCAAAGGAATGGAAGAGAAAGAATATCCCATCATATAGAGAAGTATTTTTTGATATACAAGATCCCTTGGCTAGGATTGAGCAGCTTAATGCTCACATGAATGAAATAGTGAAAGATGTTTCCTCATGTGTTTTTGATACATCTCAAATGACTTACACAAGAGTACACGCTGAGGATGTGGAGCCTTTAGATCACATACCTTCACAACCCACTCCTGATGTGTGTTTTTCCACTGACAACAGTGAAGGGGAAGAAAGTGATAAAGAGAGTAATGAAGATGAACAACCAGTGGAATAGATAAAGGCCCTTGTGATCACACAATATCATATCTAATGAAATTAGGGTCAAGGCAAGTCATGAATTCATTTCAAATAATGATTTTTTTAAAACTCCTGAATTCAAATCATTTGTTTATGAGTATAAGGGGAAGAAAATAAGACAAAAGGAGAAAGACATTACTCTTGAGAAGGAAGCTAATACCCTAGAAGAATTGAAAAAAGATGTTGATAGGGAGATGCAATCCATCACCCCTGAAAGAGGTAGAGAATTAATCCAAGAGGTTGGGTTATTAATGCTACTAGGATGGGACATGAGCTCTGCAATTATGTTCAATAGTTTCAGAAAAAGAGGGGATACAACAATGACCCTAACAGAGGAGGCTAGTGATAAGATATATTTAGGGTCTAGATATAATCCAGATGAGGATACCTTGCTTATTTGGTCATTATACCCTCATGAGAAGAGGCTGATAGTGATTGACAATCCTAATCAAGTATTTCGACACCTTTTGGTCAAAAGAGTTGGGGACACTAATCCCTTAGAAGCTATAGAGTTGAATGTCAATGTGGAAAAATTCACTAGAGCACAAATTGAAAAATTGGTCAAAGAGAATGGCAAATTGAAAAATTAGTCATCACATCAAATGGATAAGTCATCTTCCTCTTTTTCTCTAGAATTGTACTCTCCATGGATCGAGAAAGATAAAAGAGTGTTAGATGCACTAGTTGATGTAGCTTATTGGAAAAATTCTCATTTGAAAGCCCAAGAAAAGTTTAAAACATTGGAAAAGGAGATGAAAGTCACCAAGTACAGTATCATGTCTGAGATAATCAAGGAAATATTTGACAAGATGATGAAGCAAGTTGATGATTATTGGAGAGTGTTCAATCAAGTACAATCGACAATAGAAGAGAATATCTGATTTTAGAGAAGGATGATTGATAAGAAAAAGGAACTCATGGATAAACAGATTCTGAAGGATCAGTTATTGTAGAGATATAACAGTTTGGTGGAGTCTCATAATCAATATCACAGTAGAATCAATGAGGATTTTAGTTTCTTTAATTTGGTTCCTGCACTCCATGATGATACAGGGAATCTTTGACAAGGGTATGATTGGAAAGAAAAGTTTACAAAATTTCTAACAACTACATTAAAGGAGATCAATGATGAAGATATGGTCTTGCAAAATGCTCATAAATATATTGAAAAATTCATGCACATAGAGTATGATATGAAATAAGTCATATCCAATGCAGACACTCATGCAAAACAAGGATATATTGATCATCTCTTGGCATTCAATTTTTTTATCAATCAGGCAGTGGACATTCTGAACACAACTGAAAAACCATCATAATTGGTCAGTGGTAATGATGTTACCCTATCATACAGTAAGAGCTTTGAATAGGTCTTAGATGACCACGGGATTTTACTTAGAGATTAACGGATTGGTACACATGTTTATGATTGTGTTAGTTTCTTAAGTTATTTTTAGTTCCAAATCCTATTTTGTTATCAAAAGTTGTGTATTTTGGTCTGAAGCTTGTTGCCTCTCATATATATAAGAGAGACTAGGACCAAAAGAAAGATATAGGAGAATATAGTAGTAGAATAGGGATAATTAATGGATAGTAGAAAAGTTCCATAATGCTTATATTTTGAAAGACTATGTTGCAAGCAATATTTTGAAGAAGTCAATGAAAGATCTTTGATTTTGTGGCATTATCTTGGTATCAATTGTTTGTTGAAGTTATTCAATTATCTAGTTGTCTCCATTTTAATGCTTCTTTATTATTTAAATTGGCATATCAAGTATATATTCAATTTATCAATGCACATTTGTTGTACTTGTGTGATATGATTAATTGGTTTCCCCAAAAGGAATTAAAATCCTTCTAGTCAATCACAGTAATCTGGAAGTGTTATTTGGATTATTAAGAAGAACCATATAATTAGGATTAGCAATCTGTCTCCAATTTGGTGATTATTTGTGTTCTTGCATAATTTATTCAATTGGTTCTTTCAAGAAAAGATTAAAATCCTTCTGGTAAATTATAAGTAACCTAGTTGTGTCAGTTGGATAAGTAACAAGAGTTTTTCAATCATTTGCTTGCATGTTTATACAAGTTATAAACCAGTTTTAGTATGCCAAAAAATTTGAGTTATAGAAAATATAAGTCATACATTCTAGATCTTCAGTTGACTCCATTTACCCAACAAGGCACTAGTTTTATCTATTTCATCATTTATTTTTATCAAATTTTTTTCAAAACATTACATCTGTTAACTGAACATATTCACAAACTTCACCTTGATATTGCTTATACAATTTATATCAAGCTAGGTTTGCATCTCACCACTTTCAATTGCCATTGTGGATAGATTGCACAAGTAGGAAACACATAGTTTAAGTCTGCTTCACTTGCATTAGGTATACCCACCTAGTCTGGTAGAGTCTAAAGAGAAGATGGTTCAAGTGCACCATTTGGCCTTGTTCGTTAGCCTGAAATGTACCAAGAGTCTGGAAACCTCTTGTGGTTTTTCAACTAGTGTTTTTGAGAACTAAAAGTACCCACCAATATCCTTGTGGTCTTGTGTTATGCTGGGGAATACTTTGTGTTTTTGGTTTTCCAACATTGGCCCTACCAAAGCCCAAGTGACTTTGGAATGTTGTACTAACCTTTTGTTTGTTGCGTCAGTCCTATGCATGTGATATGAAGTCACCTTGGTTCTTCATAGCCTGGTGCATAGTATCTCAAGCTATATCAAATAAAGTGCTCCTTACATGGCACTATAACACATAACAATTAACTTGCTTGATTTGGTTACTATCCATCCATCCTTCATCACTCCCCCCTCTATTTATCCTATCCATTTTCATCCCTCCATCTTTCTTCATCATCAACATTTCATCATCTCTTCACTCTTCTTAGGATAATATAGATTGGTTATTCTAAGCATCTCTCTTCATCCTAAACATTTCATCATCTCTTCACTCTTCTTAGGATAATATAGACTAGTTATTCTAAGAATCTTTTCTTTCATCCTCATCATTTCATCATCTCTTCACTCCTCTTAGGATAATATAGATTGGTAATTCTAAGCATCTTTCTTCATCCTCATCATTTCATCATCTCTTCACTCTTCTTAGGATAATATAGATTGGTTATTCTAATCATGTTTTCCTCCATCATCTTCATTCATTTCAATTATCTTACATCTCCATCCTATCCTCATCCATTCAATCTAGCATAAATCATCTAATCACATCCTTGGTCTTGTTCCCAGCCTTGCTACAAGCCTTGATCCAGTCATCACCATTGCCATCATCATCAAGATGTATCCTTCCCTATCCTTTTGTGTTGTTTTGGGATGTATCCTCCCCTCATCAACAACACTTTCATCATCATTGGGATGTATCCTTCCCTATCCTTTCGTGTTGTTTTGGGATATATCCTTCCCTCATCAACAACACTGTCATCATCATCATCGGGATGTATCCTTCCCTATCCTTTTGCAATTTTTTGGGATATATTATTCCCTCATCAACAATGTTCCACTCATCATCAATCCATTTCGGCTTGTAGCTTGACTGGGGCAACATCACATTTATCCTTAAATCCATCAGTGCTTCCTTTCTTCTCATCTTCTCTTCCCAATCTTCTATCGCTTATCATCCTCTCTTATCAATCATTTTGCATCATCTTCCCCATCTACCCTTTCATCATCTCATCCATTTTGAGAGCACACCCATATTCTCTTGAACCCACATCTCCTCTTTAGGGGGCATCCTCAATCCCTAGTCTTCATCTTCCCTCCTATCATTTTTCTTCCTAGTTACTCCTTTGAATGATTGGGGCATCTTTCCCAATCTAATCATCTTCTTCCTAGTGCTATCTTTTATTCTTCTTTGAAAAGATGCTACTTTGTAACACCATTTCACAGAGGGGAAAAATGTAGACACCTAAATTTGGACACTTATGTTTAGTCAAATTTACCCTTTTTCATCTCAATATCCTCTTATCTGCATTAATTAAGTAATATTACTATTATTTGATTAATACCCCTAAAATTCCTCTAAATCCTTAAGGTATCTAGTTAAATAATTAAATACCATACCCTTTATCCCCCTTTTCCTTAAAGAATTAAATAAATAATTCATTTATTTAATTCCTCACATGTCACATCCTCCATCACTTTTTCTTATATCCTAATCCACCTCCTAATCTCATCATTAGGGATGTGCACATTCCTAATCCATGATTAGGATGTGTCACATCCTCCAACTTTTGCAAGTTGGTTCCTAATCCTCATTAGCCAGCTAACCTTCCCCTAATCATTGATTAACTAGTCTGATCAACCCTTTACTCAACTCTCCCCATCCCCGAAGGAATTTTTAATTCCTCTCTCATCTCCCAAGGAATATTAAATTCCTTTTCTCTTTCCCAAGGAATTTTTAATTCCTTTAGTCAACTCTTTGATCTCAACCCTTGACCTTGCTCCCCTTTCAATCTCCACTGTTCATTCCATCTCCCTTGGCTAAATGACTAACACTTAGTCATTTTTGTAACCCTAACTATTCTCAATCTCTCAAGCATCCATTCTCTCAATCTCTCAAGCACACACTACCATCTTGCATCCATAGCCAAATCCACCATCCTCGCATCAAAATCAAGCAAAATCAAGTCATTATGCTACCAAAATCATTCTAGGAGCACACACATCAAGCTATCAATAAGGCCAACCAACCAATTGACTTGGACAAGGTAAATCATTCTATTTTTCTTTGTTTTGTTCAAGTTTAACTAGGACAATCTTGAGGTCTTGTTGTGTTCCCTTTGTTTGCATTTTGTTTTCATTTTGCATTTTAGACTAGGAGATATAACACTACACACAGAAGTGAACCTAAGAATCAAATGTTTGAGATCTATCACTTCTCGTGAGTTTAATAAATTTTTTGAAGAGCATGGCATAAAGAGACACTTTTCTGCTCCAAGAACCCCTTAGCAGAATGGAGTAGTTGAGAGAAAGAACCAAACTATAGAGGAAACTACAAGAACCATGATGAAAGAAGAAAATGTACCTAATGTGTACTAGAGAGAGGCAATACACACTATTGTTTATGTTCTCATTAGATTTTAGATAAGACAAAATAGCACAAAAAATCCTTATGAGTTATGCACTAGTAAGGCTCCTATTGTGAAATACTTTAAGGTATTTGGAAGTAGATGTTACATTAAAAGAAATGATGAAAATATTGGGAAGTTTGATGCTAGATGTGATGAAGGGATTTTCCTTGGATATTCAACTACCAACAAAGCATATAGATGCTTTAATAAAATATTGAGGAAGATTGTTGAGAGTGCTAATGTGAAGGTTGATGAGTACATGGACATACCCATTGAGATAAGTGAAGTTGAACCTGATGATCCTATCTGCAAACAAGTACCTGAAGAGAATAAGGAGGAGGAAGAAGAAGAAGAATAGATTGAAGAAGAATAAGAGACTCTGGAACCTGTTGTTAAGACTCCTAAGTATGTCCAAAAAAATCATCCAAAAGAATAAATAATTTGAGATAAGAGTGAAGGTGTGAAGACAAGAAGTAAAGTAGCAGCTAAGGTAAATTTGTGCTTACTTTCTAAAATTGAACCTAAGTCTATATGTGAAGCATGTGAAGATGAAAGTTGGGTTAGAGCTATGAACAAAGAGTTACAAAAAATAGAGAAGAATCAAACATGAGAACTAGTTCCTAGACCTATGAATAAGAATGTAATTGGTTCAAAGTGGGTGTTCAACAATAAGTTGAATTAAAATGGTGAATTTATAAGAAACAAAGTAAGGCTTGTATGCAAGGGATACTCACAAGTTGAAGGAATAGACTTTGAAGAGACATTTTCCCCAGTGGAAAGAATGGAAGCTATTAGGATGTTTTTGGCATTTTCTGCCCACAAGGATTTCAAGGTATATTAGATGGATGTCAAGTATACATTTCTGAATGATGAATTGGAAGAAGAAGTATACATAGAACAACTTGAAGGATTTCAATTATCAGACAAACTAGATATGGTTTGTAAATTAAAGAAGGAATTGTATGGATTGAAACATGCTCCAGAGCATGGTATGCAAGATTGGATAGATACCTAGCACAACAAGGATTCAACAAAGGATCTGCTAACAACAATCTCTACTTCAAAGTGCAAGGCAACAAAATGTCAATAGTAGTATTATATGTTGATGATATCATCTTTAGAGGAAATGAAAGTATGTGTAAGAGATTTGCAAAGGAAATGAATTTTTTTTTTGAAATGTCCATGATTGGTGAGTTGAATTTCTTTCTTGATCTTCAAGTAAATCAAAATGATAAAGGGATATTCATTTCACAATCTAAGTATGTGAAATAGTCGTTAAAGAAGTTTGGAATGGATGACTCCAAACTGGTTAGTACTCCTATGGTGACCAGATGTAAGCTGATTAAAGATAATGAATCTACTAAAGATGATAAGAGAAAATATAGATCTATGATTGGTGGACTGTTGTATCTTACTGCTACCAGACCAGATATCATGCATGTATTATGTTTAGTTGCTAGATTTCAAGCATATCCTAAAGAAGCACATGTTACAGCTATAAAGAGGATATTCATATATCTTAAAGGTACACTGGATTATGGCTTATGGTATCCTAAGGATGCTAATTTCACTTTAAGTGCTTATATCGATGCAGATTGGGCTGGTTGTGTGGATGACTAGAAGAGTACCAGTGGAGGAGCGTTCTTTCTTGGTTGAGTAAGAAACAAGACTTGGTTTCTTTATCCACTGTAGAAGCAAAGTATATTGTTGCAACATCTTGTTACACACAAGTTTTGTGGATGAAGCAAACTCTGAAAGATATTGGAGTATGTGATGAGCCTATTCCTATTTTTTGTGACAATACAAGTTCTATAAACATTTCAAATAATTTGGTAATGCATTCAAGAACTAAACAAATATATATTAGATATCATTTCCTGAGAGAGAACGTATTGGAGAACAAAGTCAGGCTAGAGTATGTGTCAACAAAGGAACATATTGAAGATATTTTCACTAAGGCTCTACCAAGGGATACTTTTGAGTATCTTAGGGGGAGGTTGGGGGTCATTTTCCCTTTGAACTAGCTACACATGCAGGTGCATCAGTCTAGTGGATTCACAAATTTTTCATTTATTTGGACTGATGAATGGGTCTAATCTGCAGGGGGAGTATAATTTTTTCATTATTGCAGTATGAGTTGAATGGGTGCACTCCTAAGGGGGAGTGATCAAAGCTTTTGATCTTTTCCATTGATGTCAAAGGGGGAGAGAGAGTCATGTGAAAAACAGTAAAAGAGAAAGAGAAAAGGTGTTCTCCTAGAATATTGTGTAGGGTGTTTAAAGGAGAATGTGGTCTTTGATGGTTTTTCACATAATGTGTTTCCATCAATGACAAAGGGGGAGATTGTTACAAGTATGAGCAAGTTTGGTGGTGTTTTCATTAATTTTGTCATTGATGTCAACACAGTTCAAAATGTTGCATATTATGCATGTATACTTGAGATGATATTGAGATGTTGTGAGTACATGGAGCTATCCTTATGATGTTGCAGATATGTTGAAATGATGGGTTACCAAGTGCTTTTGAGAAAATTAATAAAGAGTGAAGTTAGAGTTATGTATGTGTTCAAATTGTGCTCTGGTGTGTGCTCCACATTTTTTCTGTGTTGATCTAATGCTCGTGCAGATTTGAAGGTTTGTTGTTGGTGATATCTCCTAACTTGTTGCTATTGGTTTGATGAAAGGCGAAAGTTGTGTGTTACCGGTGTGTGAACTATTTTGGTAGAGTTGGTTATCTGTGGATAGGGAGAAATGTTTCTACTTTTCAATCCTCTGTTATTTTGTTTCAAGTCTTGCAGATCTGGAATATGTTTTGTAATGATGTTCTCTAGGTTCTGGAAGAGATGTTTGAGTTTTAGTGCTCTAGAAGATGAGCTTCAGAGTTGTGTGTGATTGCATAGTCTGGATGGACTATTGGAAATGTTTATGTGTTTTAAGGTTTTTAAACTTGTTGTAGATGTATCTGGAAGTATCTAAGATGTGTTCTCATGCATGATGAAGCATGTTACATCATCTGCATGTTATCTTCTTATTGGAAAGTGAGTACTTCAATGTTCATTTGTGTTTTCATTAGGTTTGGCCAACTTGGTGTTTACACTTCATATGAAAAATTTAAAATTTAATTAAGGAATCATGTGGTTGATCTGAGATTTTTATTTTGGTCTTGGTTAAGTATTTAATTGGTCTACTCTCATTCTTTTCCACCGCAGGAATGTTGAGTTGCCGACCTAGTTTGAATTTATGAAATGAAGCGTATGTGGCTGAGCTTGGAGAATGTTTCTAAGGTTGAAGATGGTATAAATGCAAGTTGATATGTGAAGGATTAGATGATGGAAAAGTAACAAAGTAAGCCACAAGTGAAGAGTAGAGTTGTCTGAAAGTGAGTTGAGGCAACAATAATTCATTGTGTTAGATTCCTAAAAGCGGTGAGCTGAAGGTTTCTACAATCTTCTGATCAAGGCTGTGGATGAGTGTAAATTTTTATTGTGTATCTTTCTGTTATATTTTGTATCTATAGGTAGTGAGCCTCCCTGTTGGACAACAAGTCCTTTATGTAGGAAATGAGCCTTTGTATTTGGACAATGAGTCCTATTCTAGGTAGTGATCCCTGGGCAGTAAGCCTCTTGTATTCAATTTTTCTATCACTTTATATTGTGAGTTAATGCTCACCATGGTTTTTCCCTTATTGGGTTTTCCATGTAAAATCTGGTGTTCATTGTGTTTATTTTACTTTCTATTATATGCATTTCATGTTCATAATTAATAACAAAATAGTGTGGTTTTGAAGTTGATAAGTGTTAGGAGTTTTATGTTTGAATTTGGTGACAACTTATTCACCCCCACTCTTAGTTGTCCCGTGCCTTTTAATAGTAATTGGGTGAATTACCTATCTTTTGTTTTAAATTGGTATGGAGCTGGACTTATGGTAGAAAGTTGAGGTTCAATGTTGTCCTATTCCTTTTAATAGTAACTGGGTGAATTACCTATCTTTTGTTTTAAATTGGTATGGAGTTGGACTTATGGTAGCAACTTGAGGTTCAATGTGGTTGGTTTTTTGAGGTGTATAAAACTTGATAAAAAAAAAAAATTGCTTCTTGAATGATTGATAGTTGTTTTGGGGTACAGATTCAAAATTTCTCATATATGGGTTGATGAAGATGCCTCTTCTTACAAACTGATCAATTTTTGATAAACACAAAGAGTCATATGCAAACGTATAAAAGATGGAAATTTTATTAATAATATTCTATCCCTTATGTCAATTTGCAAGTTATCAATGAACACTCTTTTTTATATCTTCATCAGGAAGAGTTAGATTGATTTGTGATATAAGCAACTGATAGAAAATTATGAAATCTTTGACCTCTTCTCCTCTCTTTCGTTTAAATCACATTAAATCAATTATGTTAATCTTAGGATCAATGTTTACTTGGAAATAATTGAGAAAAGCATCAACAAGCTCATTAAATGAGTGAATTGAATTATTCAAAAATGAACAAAACCATTCCAAAGCCATGTCTTTCAATAACCTAGGAAAGAGTTTAGCCAAGAGCTTATCCTTAAAATTTAAGTCACTACACAAGGTTACACAATATATGCTAATATATGATTGCTATGATCCCCTTTACCATTGTACTTGTCAAATTGAGGTATCTCTATGTTTTGTGGCATTTGTGCTTTCAATATTTTAAATGAAAATGAGCTCCTTTTGACATATTGTTATGGTTTTCCATTTTGGTTTTGGTTCAAAGTTGATATTTATTATTGAAGTGAGGTTACATTTTTCAAAATTTCGTTGATTATGGAATCATTGGTTGACATGTTTTGTGAATGTGGTGAACATGGTGGAATTATGTATGTGCTTGGTGGGCTAGTATGTTGCAAATTTATGAGTGGTGATGAAACTTGATGTGTGACATGTGAAGATCCAAAACCATAAGGATTTCTAGTGGAAAGACCTATTATTGGAGTTATACTAATGCTTTGTTGTGTTTTTGAATTAATAATTGGATTTGTGTATGTAGGAATAGAGGCTATAGTTGTAGGGAGGAAAACATGATTTCCTCATTGACTTTGAGTGTATCCTAAAGCTTGAGTGAAACTAGCCATTATAGGCATATTATCATCTATTATATGGGCTAGGCTACACAAAACCTCTAATCCATGATCATCATTAATAAGTTTCCTCATGTTGTCAATTATAGGAACCACTATACTAGCGAAGTATTCAATACTCACAAAGTCTTGAATTTTTTCTAAGTCCTTATCCAATATTTTCAATTTGTCTTCGAGAACATGGGCAACCATAGTCTCAACATCTATAAAGATAGGTGTTTGTAAGGTTGTCATTGGCATGGTAATATTGGGGACAGATTCCTAAATGGGATGAGTATTGACAACACTTGTCATGAAAGAGTTAGAAGAATCATGATCTACAATGGATGTGAAACCAACATAGGATGCCATAAGTCTAGAACTGTGTCTCACTGAAGTATTGTCAATAGGACACTAGGTCTTGAAAATAATACAAGTTTCAAAACACTAAGTGTACCCAAGATGAACACCAAACTATTAAATAAGTACAAGAAACACTTAGAAACATAAATCAGACGACAAAAGACATTAGGAAACACAACAACACAGGTCTGGGAGAAAGCTTGTCTAGCCATGAATAGCAGGATAGGGGCGCCCAGGGCTGTCTGAGTCCTGGTCAGGGGTTCTATAAACTCAAAATTTAACTATGAATTAAATTGCTTAAGAATTTTGATTCTACTTGCAAACAACTATAACCATAAATAATTTCCTTGAATTTTCTTAATTTATGCCAATTTGATGCATAATGCAAATATGCAAGAATATTGAAGATGTTTAAACAAGTTATGAATACAAATTTTAGATTTGAAATGCAATAATTGACTAATCCTAAAATTCAAATGCTTGGGAATGATGATTTTGATACAATTTTGAAACATAAAAAATGCACTTTCTTTCAATTTTATGAACTATATGTAATATGCCTAAAAACACACAATTACTAATTCAAAAATAGAGATCTAAACATGCCTATAGAATGAGAAGACTGGCACAAACAACTGTGAAATTTTTTGTTGATGCACATGTATAAGGACAAGGTCACCTAGGGTTGTCTGAGTCCTTGGTAGGGGGTTTGAAAATTGAGAAACTGAATGTTTAAATTTTTGTTTAAGGTTTATACTTATGTTTACAAAGTGGTTTTAGAGTGACTTTTTTCTAGAATTTCTTATGATAATGTTTGAACAACAAATCACACTTTTGAAACTAATTTTGTATGCAAATATGATCTTAATGGCTTAAACAAACCTTAATGCAAGTGATGATGAAAGGAAAGATGCAATATTTTTGGATTTTTATGACTTTTTATGATGCAAATATGAAACCCTGATTGAGAAATGCAAGACAATATTATGGAAAACCTATATCTAGGGTAATTGAATGTAGTTTTAACAAGATATATGATGTAAAAATGCTAGGTTAACCAAAATGTAACATGTGAAAAAGGGAACCCTAAGTTTAATATGTGAAACCTAGGATTAATATCTTACTTTTTCAAAGGTACATTAGAATGAAGATCAAAAATATGAATAGATTGACTATCAATAATGAAAGTGAGGCAGTCAGGCTTGGATCTCCTTTCTTAGGGCCTTGAAAGTGGATTGGAAAGGAATTGAAATGATTAAAATAATTGAACTATATGACCTAATATGATAAATGCAATATTATGGAACCACATAGATTGAAATAGTAAATAATAGGAAAATTTGAGAAGTATTTGAGATTGTGCACCTATCATAAAAAGTTGGATTTGGCATGCAGAGGAGGACATAGATGCCTAAGGGTGTATGGGTCCCTGATAGGGGGTCTTGAAATTGAATTTGTAGTTCTCTAATGCTAGATCTGGACTTCTATTTTTTTATTGCAAAGTTGTTAGAATGTCATCAGGTAATTTTGTAGTCGAGTTTTCTAGCTTGATAACTTTTAGGGCTTTTAATGCAATAATTGACAATTTCCCTTCAATCCTCTTCAAACCTATAACTTGCACATTCAAAGAGAGAAAAATTTGGGCCATTTAGGGGATTTCCTCAGTCAAACCCCATGTAAGTGTTTCCACTTCCACAATGACAATTCCAATGATAGGAATGATAATTGAAAGGAAGGAATGATGAAATAACAAAATGTTGCAACTCACCACCCTTCAATGGCTTCCTTGAAGAACAAAATTCATGCACATCACCTCAAGGATTTGGATCTTACTTGCTTGAATAGTTGAATGCTTTGGAGACCTACAACAAGGGTTAGCCTTCACAAAACATGAAGACACATAAACTTTGAAATGATGTTGGATCTTGAATTATTTCTTTAATGATTTGAAAAGTTTCTCTCGACTTCCTCAATAGTGCTCTTTATCATAATTTAAATTCCAATAGTTTCCTAAATTTTTCTTGTTAGTCTTCAAATGATGCAATAACTATGTACTATATGCAATTGTTCTAGTTTCCTAAAAATTAGATCCTAAGAGCTGACACTTGAAAATTTAATTTTGAATGTTAAAATACCAACAACATCATACTAAAAATTGGTTCCTGGCAAGATAGGGGGACCCATATTGCCATGGGCATATGGGTCTTGGCTCTATATTCCATGAATTTTAGTGATGGGATCAAAATATTAATTATTTGCATTTATTCAATGTTTGCAACCCATTATAAAATGGTAAAATAGGCCTTGAAATGCATTATTTAGGAAATTAGGGACTTAATTAGGTCCAATACATAAGGGTGATCCCACAAAGTTGGTTTACAATTTCTGGGAGATTTTGATTTTTGCTAAAGGGTATGTGCAGGATCATCATGGAAAAAACAGGCCCTTAAGTGGCAAAAAATTTAGAAAAATCAGAGTTAGGCAACTTGACGTAAAAATTTGAATAATTCATCTATACTATTTCAAAAATATGTAAGAATAGAATCTATAGGAAATTTAATGTAGTTTCTAAACTACTAGGTTTGTTTAAAAAAAAAATCTATATGGTGAAAATTTGAAATTACAATGCAGTGGTACTTCAATTTCAGGGAAATAATAAGAAGTAGGTGTTTATCTGACCACCCTAACCAAAATAAAATGATAATATTTTTTTATAATATTTTATATATAAGTAGAGAACTCATGCCCTAATGTGATGCATATTTTTTTGTAATTTTTTTAAGTAAATTAATTATTAATTTTTTATTACAAATTTTAAAAATATAAAAAATCGTGTCGACCACCTTAACTTGGTCAAAACTTCATGAAATTCAATTTTTCTTTTTTTAATCCTATAGTATGCAAAGCATATAATGTGATGCATGTTTTGGATTCAAAAATGTGATACCGTTTGAAAGCTATAGATGTTTTTCAATCAACCTATCAATCGACTTTAGTCATAATTTGAATAGAAAATAAATAATAATTACTTATTAAATTAAAAGTAAAGCATAATTTATATCATTAAAGCTGAGAATCTCCTTTAAAACCCTTTTGTTTCATCAATTTTGGGTAAAAAAATAGTCGTCACCACATACCCATCATATTGTCACTTTTTGGCCCATCATGATCCTACACATACCCTAAAATCACATATTTTTTAGAAAATATAATGATTTAAGCCTGTAAAAGTTCCATTTAAAGCATTCCAATTGAAGATGGTTTGATCAAACTACCTTAGATCAAATCCCCCTTGGATAGAACCCTACTAGTTTTAAACCATACCTATAATGGAGTCTCCTTTACACCTATCAAAATGCTAATAACAAACCACTTTTGATTTACCTTTTGGGGGATCAAATGAATTCATTTAAAATTTATTTTTTGTAAGTATCTAGTCCTTATTATAAGCTTCCCAAAAGTATATTTTTAAATAAATTTAATTTTATTATTATATTTACTTTTTATTTCTTGTGAATGTAGGTTTTTCACCAAAAATCAAGCTCTTTGTTCTTGACATGTGAAAAAATAGAAGATGATCAATTCATTTTTTTGAAAAATATGAGTGCACTAGATATTGAAGTCCTTGATCCAACAAAAAAAATAAATTGAATTTCGATACATACAAAAAAAGTTGTGTTATACAGTCCGCCTATGTTTGAATTGCAATTGGTTTGACTTCAAAAATTGATTAAGGAAAAAATATTCAATAAAACACTATGAAACCAATTGGAAGCACTATATATCATAGTTACAAATATAAATTCAAAAAAAAGAATTTTATCCTTCATTGAAAAAACGTTATGTGTTATACGGTGAGCGTCACTCCTTAAAAATTGTGTTTACTGAAGAAAACTAGTTTTTGAAGGAGATGGAAAAAGTAGTGCAATCTGATTCTCAAAATTTGGATAAAAATATATTTAGAATCTACAGACAAAATTTCACAAATCACTCGTTTGCATCATCTTCAAATTCCTCACAGTTTAGCCGCTATAGGTGCCCGAAAGTGAAGATTTAGTTAGAAAAAATCAGTTCAGTGTCTAGTTTGGCCAAAAATTGTAAACTATTATTGTGGGATCGCCCATAAAGGGGGGACAAAACATAATGTGAAATTATTAAGAGTGAAATTTTTTGACACTACAGATGTTATAGAACATAATATTAGAAACAAAGAGTAGATTTGGGAAGGAGATATAGAGAATAACTGGTGCTAAAATATAGAGGTGATTAAGTAGGATTCCAATGCATTGGGCATGTGCTAGAAAATTCTAGAAATTAGGGTTTCAATACTTGTTCAAACTTTGGCAGTGTTTGAACACCTTTGAGAGAAAAAACAAGATTCTATGTGCAACTATTCTCAAATTATCAACATGCCATAATTTATCAATGACGATTCAACAAAGACATGAGTTAGGGTTTAGGATTCTTCAAAAGAGCTAAGATGTTAAATCCTCCTCACATAGCAGCAACCTAGAAACCTACAAAATAGGTTGAGGGAAATGGTTTTTGATGTTTAGGGGCTTTCCTTGGTCAAACCTCATGTTGGTTTTCCAACGTCCACAAAAAATGATGATAAATGATAAATAGTGTATGCTCTCAAGGGCATAGAGGTAAAACAATAATGATAATGATAATGACAATAAAATTATTGACTTACCACTCAAATCTAGACTGATGAAGTCATACAAATCTCACACAAGGAGGATAAAGAGGTTTCCTTGAGATCCTGCAAGTGTTGGCACATATGACCATAATAATAACAATAAATAAGAAACTTACATAATACTTGAACATGATTTGCTCGAATATTGTAGACTGTAATTGACTTGAATTATGTCTCTAATCATTTTCTTGTCTTGCTTCTAATTTTTTAGTTTTGATTTCCTTAGTTTTCTAGACTAATGAAGTAGAGAAGAGGTTGTATATATGTAATTCAAATGCATATTGACATAACCATTTAGATATGTCAAAAAATAGGATTGCATCATAAATCACAACATGGTTGACTTTCATGTTCAAAAGTTCTGGCATAAATAGCTCAAATTCTAGTGTGTTGTGCTTGGATCTAGGCATAATCTTCTCTACAAGGGATTGATAAATAAGGAACTAACTAATTTTTATGAAAAGTTGACAAAATAGGTAGATTAAAAATATAATTAAGCACATATGTCAAAGTGGGTGCCAAACCTAGCATGAAATTGTAAGTGGAAATAATTTATGATGCTACAATTAGACGGTATACAAAAACACAAATGAAAAACTTACTATGTACCTTAGGGAGGCTAGAGATGAAGTCTATGCATATGCTCTCCCACTTTTGATTAGGGATCAGTAAAGGTTGAAGTAACCTTGCTAGAAAAAAATTATCTCCCCTATTTTATTGGAACATAGTTCACCCCCTTATATTTTTGAGGATATCATCCTTGAGGCCCTTTCACATGGTAATATTTCTATTATTTTCCTATTTATCCTGAAGTACTTGGGATGTCCTACTAATGGTGTATGATGAATTTTTCTTAATATCTTCTCCTTTATCTTAGATTCAAGGACAAAAAATTAACTATTCTTATATAGAATAAGTCCATATAATACTATGTATTTTTTGTCCTTAACCACTTCATCAATAATCTTAGCAATAAATATTTTTGTATCATATTTTTTATATAATAGCAACCTTAAAGTCAACTATAATTTTTGTGAGGGGGTATAGATTGGGATTTCTAGAGCGAGTGCCAATAATAATGTTTTTCTTCTCCTTCACACACATACAATTCATAGTCTTGTATAGTGCTAACCCATATCTACTTGTAATCATTTACATTCTACTAGTTCAAGAATAATTTTAGACTATTATGATTGATTTTTACAATAAATTTCTCATAGACTTTGTACTACTTAAATTCCTCCAATACTTGCATAACAACCAACAAATCCTTGTCATATATGTAATAATTCATTTCTAATTCATTTAATTTTCTTTTCTCAAATTCTATGGGTTTCCTTCTCTAGGTGAGGACAAATCTTATTCCTCCTCCCATGGAATCACATTCTACAACAAAAAAAAGAGAAAAAATAGGTATAACAAGCATTGGGCATGAGCTCATTACTTGTTTAAGTTTTCAAAGGTTTCTCGAGAAGCCTCAATCCATTCAAAGGCTTCTTTATTCATCAAATCTCTTAAGAGTGCAACAATCTAAGGAAAATATCCTATAATAATTGGTCAATCCAAATAACGCTCTTAGTTGTGTTAATTTTGTAGGAGGTGACCATTTTGAAAGGGCATGAGTCTTTTATAGACCTACTTGCAATACTTTGGCTTTTATGATGTGTCATAAATATAGAATTGCCATCAATTTGAATTCAAATTTGGATTTATTTTTATAAAAGTATTATTGTTCAATAATTCCTAAAACTATGTCCAAATTCTTTAATTGCTTTTCCCAATTTTTACAATAAAAAAGAATATTTTTAAAGAAGACTAACACAAATTTTCTCAATTGTTTGTAAAATAATTCATTAATGTTAGATTGCAATGTAGCTAGGGCAAATTTTAGACCATAGGGCATAACAAAAAAATTAAAATTTATAAAGTGACATCTAAATGTAGATTTGTGCACACCATAATATTTTACCTAAAAATTATGGTAGCCAAATCTTAGATCAATCTTTGAGAAATACATAATTTCGTTTAATTTTTCTACCATCTCATCTATCATTGATATAGAATACCTATTCTTGATGATTTTTCTATCTATCTCCTTTACCTATTCTTGATAGTTTTCTTATTCAATTCCTTATAATCAATAAAAAATTTCATGATCCCATTCTTCCTTTTTCACAAGAACCAATTAGTAGTATTACTTATCCCAACTTTAGAAGCTCATTTATAACCTTTTCAATTTCATATTTATACCCCTCAGATGACTCCAGAGTAGTTTTGCGCCCACTTTTAATTCTATAACATGTTTTAATCATTCTTCTATGAGTATTTCAAGGGCCAAGTCATTGAGTACCTTACTATGCCTATTCAAAAAAAAAAATATCAATATGATGAGGGAATTCAAACCCTAAACCTTCGTCTCATGTTTATGTTAGTGTTTTAATTTAATGGTGTTCAGTCAAGCCCATTTTGGTTCCTTAAATTATCCTTTTGTCTCAATCTTCATTGTCTTGCCGACACCAATGAAGTGCACTTCATTGGTGTCCCCTACCCATGTGCACGCATTAATTACTAATTGTCGTGCAGTTTATCTACATAGCGCGGTTTCTCTTCCAACATCGGGTTGGAGAATTGTCATGTGTATTTCTATGATATTCAGTGCAAATTAATGTGGCTTTTTCATATTGGACTCAGATATCTCTTTGAAATTTGTATAGTGACAATGAATGTTGGACAGTTGTCATCTTCTAATTGTGGCACAACATTTCTTCGCAATGCACAATGCAGTTTCTATAAAGTGAATTTGTTCCAACACTCTAGGTATAGTGACGCATTTCCTTATTGAATTCCAAGTGGGTTGACATGGCCTCTTTCTCCATTAAAATTGACTCAAAGGTTCTAGAACGGGTGTCACAGTGATATTGCACCAGTCTTATTTTCTAGAATAACTTCACTAGTTTCTTTTTCAGATTATTTTGCGTTGGGGCCAGAAATTGCTCTAATAGTTGATCTTGGCTCTCTCAAGAAATCAAAGACTACATTCAGACTTGCAAATAGTTTACGGGATACTTTGTAATTCCACTTGTATGGACATTACTGATTATAAGTGATAGATGTTTTTCCATTGGTTTAAGGATATCGATTTACAATGACCTGAAATTATCATTCTCAAGCCATTGTATAAGAAGAGTTTGGAAGCTTAGAATAGCTATGGTGATACTTTTGTGTTGCTAACTCAAAGATAGGGTTTTGAGCACTATAATCTAGGTACATGTGTTTCCCTTGTTTATAATAACAATGATCTTCCAATTTCTTAGGGTTTTGCTATGTAGTATAATTGTAAAAACATATTTTAAGAAGTTGTGTTAATTAATATAAAATGAGTCAAGGTGTTTTCCAAAGCAATAAGAAAAATGTGGGATTGAGTAGTATTTTCGAACATAACTTTCTAGCTCTTCCAAGAGAACAAGGCATACTTAAGGTATTCACATTCTCTCAGATAAAATCCATGACAAAGTTGAGTCTATTAGATATTTCATATTTTCTTTCCAAGGATTGGAATTATTCAAAAAAAATTATGTGTAGAATTGCAAACCAACCTATCAGGTGCAAGCTAACAAAGTTGCACTTGAAGTTTCTCACCATCAAGTTCTGTTGGATCATTGGGGTAATGCCCCTTGTATTGTTGCTCGGGTCCCCGCTTTGCCCACCTCTTCCTGCAGTTGGTCACCCTCAAGGGGCTAGCAGCTGAGTGGCTCTGCACGTCCCCGCTCTCAGCCTCCACTTCGGCAGGATTCTCGCACTCCTCGGCGAGTCCGTTCTCCTCCACTGCGGGCTAGACAGGGGTGGCCTTCTGGCAGTGCTTCAGGGAGCAATGGTGGCAGTTCTGAGTGGCCCTCTAATGACCCTCTTGCTTCTGGCTTTGGTTGGCTAGATATTGGTAAAAACTTTCCATGTCTGGTGCTTGCAATCTTGCCCCGACGCAAGGATAAAGATAAAGAAAAAGAAGATTGCTGATGATGGTTGGGGTCCTCCTCCTGATGTCACTTTAGACCCCACTAATGTGTGGGGGAAGAATATGGATGATAGAGACCCTCCTGGCACTACTAGAACTGCTTTGGCTGCTTAATGGCCATTTTTATTTGTTTTGTAATCTTGGACTTCTAGGCTTGGCCCATGTGATCTTTTGGTTTTTCTGGGCACTGCCCATATGACTCTCAGGGTGTGCCTTTTTACCACCCATCTTTTTTTGTGAATATGTATCTTTATCTTAATTTAATATAGATAGCTGCCTGTTCATCAAAAAAACATATAGAATTGTGATCTTGAGAAGTTTGTGGTACCAAATATATTTATGGATGTTGAGTTGATCAAAGCCATTTTTAGCAAGTATGATGCACAATCAAGAACCCTACACAATTTTGAAGGAAACCCTTTGATGATATTGAATAGAAATATAGTTTGTGAGGTTCTCAACCTCAACCTTACTACAAACATTTAGATAAATTTTGATGAGTTGAACATCGAGTATAGAAGGGATTGATTCAACTATAGATTTAGGTGGATATCACATCACAAGAAGAGAGGTCATAAAAATAATATTTCATTATTTTTTAGAGATGAGATATAGCTATTCAATGCGGATATCTTTAAATATTATTTCATGTGGACATACTATTCTTGTACCAAGTATTGACAATTGATTTCAAGCCTCGAAAGCAAGTCCATTTAATGATGATGGTTGTTGATATCTAACGTAGAGATGTTAATAGGGAATTTTATTATGCATCATATATAATTGAGGGGATTCACAAGGAGTTGGTGTCCCTCAAAGCTAATGATAGGATCACATACTTTAAGTGGTAATCAATGTTATGTCATATTTTTTGTTATATTGTAGAATAGAGGTTTAGAGTAAGGTATTGCAGTTGCATTTGTAGACTCCTAAGGGAAATCCAATACCAATTCAAGGGAAACCCCATATTTAAGAATGTAATACAAAACATCAGATTACGTTCTATTTCAAGAACACTTTATATGAGCAATGCTAATTAAGATTGTTGGGCAATCAAAGCAATAGATTATCTAATAATGTTATGAAATTTTTGAGGTCAAAGGACAAGCTACTAGAGTAGGGTTTCAACCATAATTGGGGTGATTGGTTCCTACATTTCACAACTACAATAATTAGGGTTTATTGTACAAATGTGGAGCGTCATACTTTTCCAAAATGTGTCCTAAAAAAATTATATTTTTGTAGATTATGTGGTAGCTAAATGAATTTGATAAGCTCCATTTGAGAGAATACAAGAAATCTACCTTTTCCCACCCACAATTTTTTTCTCAAATTTCACAATCACTTCCAAGGAGGGATTGGTGTTACTAGCACGAAGGCTAATAACCTAAAAAATGAAAGTTGAGAAAATAAGGAATTTTGATTAGGTAAGAAGAGGGGTGGGAAAGTCCACATTATACCATGAATACAATGAGCCACGTCACTTGATCAAGAATTATTTCTCTTATGCTGAAAATATTGGATAATGTCACTATCCTTAGTCTTAAACAATCCATAATATATTCAAAGAAAGTTGAGAAGGAGTGCTTCAATAAGAAAAAGAGGTAGATCAAATAGTTGAGCAACCACCAATGATAATGACTAGAAGTGTAGAAGTTGCTTCCCTTCTAGCTAGAATAGAGAAACAAAGATAAATCAACCATTGGTTGATTATGATATTACAAAGGAAATTGGAAAAAATATAATTGGCATAAAAGAGGTACAATAGGTTATTGCCTCTTCTCAAAGGATACAAATAGATGGTGCTCCCCTAGAGATAATGTTGCTAGGCCTTGGGGAAGGAAGTGGAAATATAAATGATGTAAGGGCCTTAAAATGAAATGAGTACTTATCTTAGGATGACATGTAAGATCAAAGGAATTCAATGGCCTACTAATTAAAAAGAAAATAAAATTTTCTTACAAAAATTTAATAAGGAAAAAGGAAAAGTAACATAAGAGGATATGAAGGAAGTAACAAAGAAAGTTATGCAAGATGTAGGATTTGATGTTAATAAAATTAATCTTGGGGAGGGAAGAAGGTTGGTGAAGGAGAGTAGTTTCCTACTACTACTTGGATGGGACATAGCATCAATAATTTCCTTAGTCATAACCAATATACAAGACATTGATGAGTATGTACTATCCTTTGAAGATAAAGAAAAAGAACTATACTTTGGTTTAGGGTATAATACAAAATTTGAGGCCTTGGCAATATGGGAAATAGCCCTTGAAAATAGGAAGCCTTAGGTGGCAATGGATATTAGTGAGGGGTATGTGCAGGATCATGATTGGCCAAAAAGTGGCGATATGATGGGTATGTATAGGGTATGCCATTTTTTTTACCCAAAATTGATGAAACGAAAAGGGTTTTTAAAGGAGATTCTCAGCTTTCAACTGATATAAATTATGCTTTACTTTGAATTTAATAAATAATTATTATTCATTTTCTATTTGAATTATGACTAAAGTCTTGATTGATAAGTTGATTGAAAAACATCTATAGCTTTCAAACGGTATTACATTTTTTGAATCCCAAACATGCATCACATTCTATGCTTCACATACTATAGGATTTAAAAAAAATGAATTTCATGAAGTTTTGACCAAGTTAAGGTGGTTTGACATACGAGTTTTTATATTTTTTAAAAGTTGTAATAAAAATCATAATTAATTATTTAAATACTTAGGAAAAATATAAAAAACATGCATCGATCCGACATGAGTCCTCTACTTATATCTAAAATATTATAAAAAATTATCATTTTATTGTGGTTAGGTGGTCGCATTGCATTAACACCTACTTCTTATTTTTTCCCTTAAGTACTATTGCATTGAAATTTCAAATTTTCACCAAATAGATCAAAACCTAGTAGTTTAGAAACTACATTCAATTTTCTACAAATTCTATTCTTACATTTTTTTGAAATAATATAGATAACTTATTCAAATTTTTATGTCAATTTGCCTAACTCTAATTTTTCTAAATTTTTCGCCACTTAAGGGCTTGTTTTTCCATGATGATCCTGCACATACCTTGGGCTCACATGGAACTTAATTATTAGAAGATTAAGTGATATCATGGCCCCTCAAGATACATCATTGGTAGTAAGCACAACCTTCTTTACTAAAATAATGACCAAGAAGTTGTGGGATGATTTTTAAATGCTCCAAAAATATCACATCAAGTTGATATAGGATTATAATAGAGCAAAATCATTGATTCTCCCTCCTCAAGTCATAACATTATAGCCTACAAATTCTTAGGCCAATTCAAGAGATAGATCCCAATAAGATAGGGATCCTTTCACATTGAGGATTATAGATTTGTGTTGTGCCTTCTGCACACACACCTCGTTCAGACCAGGGACCCCCTCCCTTTTTGTTTCACCCTCTCTGAATTAGTTCATTTTTGCCTCGATTTTTGTGGGACCCTATTTTTGAGCATAGATTAGTCATGTGCCTCAAAATTTTCCAAATTCATCTTGACTAGGTCACTCATCCAAGTTTCAAGCTCTTGCACAAATTTACTTGTGACTTTTCGTCACTCGAAAGCTGACGCATCCTAAGACATCTATGGGCCACTCTCCATGGGTTTCTCCTTATGGAATTTCACACATGATCTACCACTCCTAGCGGCGTTCTCCCCACGTTGTCCCACAGTGGACTTTCTGCATGCGACTTCAACACTCAACCCCTCTGCAAGACTCTTTTCGATGTCCTCCACAGGTGAGGTTTCTGCAATCTCACCAACCTCACATACAATGAGACCTGTAATTAATACCTTCATTAATGAAGGTTTTCCTATAAATATTCCTCCACTGAGCTGCCATTTTCATCAGAATATTTTAAAATTTGAAAGGTGAGAGAAGCAGGTACATGTGCACAGAGAATTTAGAGACCTAGGTTAAGGTTGTTTCCTTCACTCACACAACTGGAAGGTATGTATTTGTGCTTTCAATCATTTATGTCTAGTTAGGGTCATTGGGGGATGCACGTCTAGGGTTTTTATGAATAGTGGTCTAAACCCTGAATCGACATGGAGTAGGGTTAAATTTTAAAAAATGCACAAAACCCTTCGCAAGTTTTTAACAAATGAAGCCCATCCACAAAATGTTGTTTGAGGAAAAAAAAATAGTGGTAACCATTGATCCATTAAATCCTGCATTAGAACCTTCAAACCCTCACCAAGTGAAAAAATAATTGATGAACATTTAAAAGTTTGTGAAGTTCCATTTGCAGGAACCTACTTCCCCATAGCCATTCCAGATGACAATCTTCACATGGATCCCTGCCTCGATCATTCTGCTATCATTGTCACCATCACTGTAGGAATATTAAGCATTCAATCAATAAAACAACTAAGTCATTGGGCTTGGGTGGGAACTTCCTTGCGAAACTCTACATGTGGGTTGTCGTGTCTCCACCACCGATCCTAATAGTAAAATCTTAACGGAGCCCCGCTATGCAATTCCTGCACTACTCATTATCATGAATCTTAAACTTTAGCCCAAAGTGTCAAAACCTCAAGTTAAAGTGCTGTTGCAGATTTTCCTTTGTGGGTGGTCGTCAGTGGAGGATCGTTCCTATATGGCCATTGTTGGACGACGATGCCTTTGTGTCCTTCCACTATGTGGGTCCCATATCCCCTATTTCCATGAACAACTCAAATGATGAAGAACCTCACATTGAAATGCCTCTACAGGCACACTCTTGAGGGTCTCAGCATGCAGATCTCTGCATCCTCTTGATCGTTGCTAACAGAAAATATCTTCCATCCTCTCACCTTGCAGATCCCACATTCATTAATTTTGTAAGTGATAGATTTGAACTGAAGTGACAAAATTTCAAATCAAAACCATCCATTGTGGGTTTTTCCATGCAGAATGTTGTCCACAGAATTCCATCCATCTTAAGTTGTTGTTTAATAGCGAAATCTTAATGGACCTCTGCCTTGCGGCTTCTACATGACCAACTTACGCAACCCACATCTTCAAAGACATCTCTAGTGGAAATCTCTTAATGGCTGCTTGCCATGCGATTCCCGCATGCTCGATTCCCACAAACTCACAAATGACCTTGTTTTTAAGGAGGACAAACAAACATGCCTTCCCTATGTGCCAAGAAAGATTGAACTAAAATTGACCAAGAAAAACACCATTGCGGGTTCTGCCATGTGGAAATCTGCATGTAGGTTTTTGTGTCCTCAGGGATGCATCCTAACTACATCGAGAAACTGGGAACGAATAAGGGATAGAATCAAGCATATGATTGTTACCCGTAGCTCTAGTATAGGAATTTCAAGAAAGATTATAGGAGGGTAAATGATGATTTCATTAGGCACATCATTCAGACCTTAGTAGGAGATTACCATAGAAGAATGTCACACAGTGCCAAGGAAGTAGTGAAGGGTTTTGGGTATTGGTTTATCTAGCTCCCTAAATTCACATATATTAGAGCTAAGGGATTCTTAGGATTCCCATACCGGATTTCTTGATACCCTAATGAAAGAATCATATTGCTAGTGCTCACTCAACAGTTATAGACTACCCACACTTTGTTGGACAACAAGCATCGTGTTGAGGTCCCATACCCCATTACCTTGGACAAGGGATGTATTCCTGCCCTACTTCCCCCTACATGGAGTGCCTTGAAAAGGAGCTTGCAGAGTACAATTTTGAGTTGCACAGAGAAAGAGGAGGCTTAGATACTCTTGGAAAGTTAAAGAAACAGGTTGGAAAGCAGTATGCCCACCGACCACACATCAAAGATTTTTGGGCCAACTCTAATGATGAATGAGAAGTCCAGAGGTGGCATTACATGAGGATGACTTCCAAGTTTGTAAAATCCATTAATATATACCTAGTTCCATATCAAATTGTCAAACATGAAAATGTTCTTGATGAAAGGTATAATTCTCTAATCAATGCATCATTGCTTGTGATTGATCGGGCTGAGCTAGAGGTCACAAATCTAAACATTTTCACCTGCCTAATAGAGCAGAGAACCATAGAAATGCTAGACGATTAGATAGCACAACTATGGGAAGATGGTGCAGATTTAACCTATGGGGAGCTCAAAGATGAAATAGAAAGTGAAACAGACAGTGGCATTGCTACAAGCTCTTCAGGTGAGGCTTCCAAGTCTCAACCAGTAACAAGATTGAGGAAGAGGAAAAACACATCTAAGTAGTAGCCAAGGAAAATAGTATACACTAGAAAGGCTACTGAAGGGAAGAGGCCACCTAAGAAACCAAAGAGAATGGAAACCTTTATTCCTGACATGCCGACTATCCAAGAAGAGGGGTCTCCACCCAAAGAAGAAGAAGGAGAAGCTAAAAGACCATGATCACCACCACCCTCCGCCGCTGCACTCCCTTCCATTGTGACCGTTGGACCATCCCCTTCTACTCCCCAATCACTGCCCATCTCATCTTTGCCAGCTGTGGACATCTTTTTCCACGTCACCTCTGCTTCTCTGATTTCTTCTGTGGTTGTACTTGATTCCTCTTCTTCCACCACTTCCCCATTGTCATCTTCCTCACTCCTGCCTCAACTACCAATCATTTCTAGTTTTCCACCTTCTTTTCCCACAACCTCCATGGTACCCCTCACTTTTCCAGACACTTTTTCCTCATACCTACAAAATGTGCCACCCCAACTCTTTGAGGTAATCCTAAACTCACAGGTCAAAATGCTTATGTCCCAAATAGTTGTTGCCTTTCCTCTCCCTCCACCTCCTATCAAGCCACCTAAAATGGAGGCTACAATGGAAATTTCTAAAGAAATGGAGAGGCTAAGTGTAGAGCAGTCTAAAGAAATAGCAGAGGACATTGTTGAAGAACCTGAGGATTTAGATCGTGAGGACTACTCTGAGCATCCTGAGGGAGGAATAAGGGTTGATTTGGATGAAGCATCCTCTAATGAGGAAGGGAAAAAAATTCCTGAGGGTGGGGATGCAAGTAAGTTTGATGCTTACTACAATGTTGCAACTTCATATCAAGAACCCAAGGGAGAATAGCTTGAAGGGCACAAGGATGAAGGGGAAAGACTAGAGGGGCATTGTTCTAAGGAAGGGAAGGATGATGCTAATGTTTGTGGGGATAAAATTGATGAGATCCCAAGAACTAGCCAAGATGAGGTCATATAGCATGAAAAGGTGCCTCCGGAAGGAGAGCAAGAGAAAGATAAAGAAGAAAACATAGAAGAAAAGGATGTTGAGCCCAACAAAGGTGTTGAAATTGGGCATGAAGAACCTAAAGGGACAACACAAGAAGAAGATACTAGTGGGAAGAATGTAAAATTTTTTGAGCCTGACATGGGAGAGGTGATATTGCAAGGGGAGGAGCAGAGCAATGAAGAGGAAAATATTGAGAATGCTCCTAGACATGAGGAGGAGGAACTTTCAAAAGAAAAGGAAGAAGGAGAAAGAAATAAATTCAACACTACATACCCAAGCCATCAAATAGAAGTCCCCTCATGCATGGAGCAATAGCTAAAAAGGAAAGCTCCAGTGGTCGCGGATCCCAAAGTCCACCTAGAAGAAATCCTGGCCATAATACAAATGAAGACCCAGAAAGAAAAGAAGTTGAAGATCAAGTCTCACATTACTACAAATGCTTCAGGCTCCAAAATATTGCAACTAGCTACTCCTGCTATGAGCAAAGATGTTGACACCCTTTAGGGTAAGGATTATATAGTGACCACCATTAATTTTGGTCTAACATCTCGAGCTCAAAAAATTGATAGATTCCAAGGATTTGTCTCCACCATCCTCCAACAAATGAACAAAGTTCAATGGAAAATAGAGGAGTTGAAAGCACAAGTGATAGAACTGACTGCCTATACATAGCAATGGACAACATCAATAGAAGAAGCTCCAATAGAATCACCTGTGTGTGCCTTACTATCAAAAGAGGAAGTCAATAAAATGGAGAAAATGAGGAACTAGACCAAGTATACTTCTAATTGGTTTAAGAGAGTCATTGACATGTGAGACAAGGGAAATCATTTCCCAAGAAAAATGCACAATGAATATCAAGTCTTGTAGAAAGAAGTGGAATAGGTGCTGGATATTTGCAAGGAATTTCCCGAGCTCTATAGAATTAAAAACCCCAAGCTAGAGAGCATTCTGAAGCTCTCCTGGGAGATCTAGGAAAACGACTTGGCCTTGCCAAAAGAGGACCACTAGCTACATGTGTTGGAATATGTTGTCATTCATGTCAAAAGGGGATCAGAGAAGAAGTGTGTTGATCCTATGCAAAAGTGCATATAGTTGTCATTGATGTCAAAAGTGCAAATTAGGAAAAGGAGTTTGTTGGCATGATGACAGGAGATGGATGAGAGAGCATTAGATTTGATGGCGAATTGAGTGGAAAATTAGTGATGGGTTTTTTGAGAGATTTCCAGAAAGGTATTGTGTAGGCCCAAAGGATGTATAACACGTCTAGAAATGAATTTTGTTTTCTCTCAAATAGAATTAGATTTTACTAGTCAAACCCTAGAGATGCAATCATGGCATCCTCAATATGTTCTTCTATTTTGAAGTTGATTGTCAACAGTAGGTAACTAGTCACATAAGTTACAACTTATGTCGTTGATATCATGAGGGTGATCGACCCCTCTACCTAGCGCTCAAGGTTACACATATCCAGCGGGTCGGGGTGATAGTCCAATATCGACAGGAGTCAAGCTGGAGTGTCGTTGATGGCTCGATGATGGTCTGATGGTCTGATGGTCCAATGGTTCGATGGTTCATCAAGGTGACTGGCATTGTTCAGTGGGACTTTCTTCAGAGTCTCTCCAATGGACCGATGGTTTGATGGTCTCGTAGCATATGGGACATCCGATCGCCTGATCCTCGATGCACTTTAGCATCAAAGCATTTGTTGCATATAAAGGGCCCCATCCTTTGTGTTTTTGAAAAGTAGGCTTAGTCAGAGTTTTAGCCTATAATATCTTGTGGGATCCGAACCTAATTTTAACCTAATTCCCTAGTCACCCAATAGTCCAACCTCTAATAATAGCCAGTCCTTTGGAGTATGTCAAAGGGGGTCCTCACAAGTCCATAATATCAGTCGAATCCACTTTTTTGATAATATTGCACACACCTAAATGGTTCCATCCTTCAAAATTGTCGATCACTCGATCTTCTGATAGGAAAGAGGGGTCTTCTCCAAACCACACATTTGATGAAGGAATCATTCTGTAGTGGGACCCACATATAATGATGTTGCTTATAGTGATGATGATGCTAGCACGTGGCATGATGAGATTGGATGAAATGTAATCCACATCCTTGTTGTTGATTACAATGCATTGACATGGATGATGATGGTGCAGACATGAGGATGACAAGTGGAGTGTGGACCCCAAGTGGAGTATGGAAGCCTTATCGGCATAAGTGAACATCATCAGTAGGAAACTTAAGGTTGTCCCTCCAATACAATGATGACCTTCCTATCGGACATACAAAGTGATATCGCTAGGACCTTGAAGAAGGTCTCTCTGATAGGGTGATAGGAGAGTGCTATTCTGATTGTGGGACCAGATATTAATGAATGTATTCAGAAGGTGATTGATATGGTGAGATGTGGAAAATTTCTAGTAGTTGATTTTGCATCACTGTTGCAAATCAATGATTATATATGTGTGATCTAATAGTGAAAGTCAATGACGACCAATGGTGCAATATGAAGAAGGTTGATCAGATGATGCTAGTGATAAGATACTTCATCGGTGTGAAGGTTGAGTATCACCAAGACTATGGAGCTAGTCCCAATGATAGGGAGATGGGAGGGATGCTGACTATGGGACCAACTAATGTTAGTTTTTGATAGTGATGTAGCTTGGTGCAAGCGAAATGGCGATAAACGATTGATCTGTCTAGAAATTCACATCCTTATTGTGAATGGCATCGATGTGACTGAATGGTATTTCTAGGACCTTGAAGCATGTCTCAGTGATGGAGTGATGGGTGAGTGTATGTGCCTCATCGATGTGACTTTGTTGTATTAGAAGGACATTGATGGATGTCCCTTTGACAGAGTGATAAGACAAGCTAGTGGGACCCAAGTGTGGTGAGGACTAATAGGTGGTGAAGAACAATTGCTCAGTGTGCTAATTTGCATTGTTGTTGTCAATTAGGTGGTGATGACATGGAGGAAATGTAGGTTGTGGGCCCAATAAGATAACACTACAACCATATCGGTGTGACCTTCTATTTTTATAGAGAGTTAGTAAAGTGTCCCAACAATAGAATGATATGATAGATCGACAATGGAAATCAAGTAGTAAAGATCAGGCAGTGATAAGTGATTGGCATGAGATGAGAATCAATTGCAATAGTCAAACTGAAGCTAATCAAATGGTGGTGATTTAAAGGTGTTGACATGAATAGAGGATCTTGGTGTGAGAAAGAAGATCTATGGCTAGTATTCAAACTTGAAGATATACAATGGTCTAGTCCATGTGAACAGGGGTTCCATCTGGTAATCGACACAGAGGAAGGTGGTAATTGGTCTAGCTACACCAAGTGACCAATGAAATGAGGATTTGATTGGCTAGGCAACATAATAGATTGGAGATGTGATCAAGATCAAATTTGATCATATTGACAAGAGAATACATTTAATGCATATTAGATTTTTAGGGTTTGATAGAGAGAATGAGGAAAATTCTCTGTAACAAAATTTAATGTTGAGAGGCTCAATGTACAGAGGTATGGTGATTTCTAATAAACATTATCAGATTTCTTTATGATGATAGCATGGAGCTTGATGAACATGTAGCTTCCTGGGGAAGTTTGCAAGTGAGTTAAACCCTAATATGATGTGAGATGATTTGGATGGTGGAGGGAATCTCAAGGTTAATATTGCAAATCGGTGGAGTAAGAAAAAATGAAGATAATCTGAGAAGAGTGGTTGTTATTGAATCTGTTGTGTGTGTGTGTGTGAAGTCTGCAAGTGCAAAGTGTGTTGAATAGAGTTATGTATTACTGAGTGTGCAATAGATGCAGAGAAAGAAGAGAGTGTATAGTGTTGATGTGTGAGACACTACAGAAAGGGAAATAGGTGTAGTGCAGTAAGATGAAACATTGATTGTTCTATGTGCAAAGGAGAGTGCAGAGCAGGGGTGTGTTCCTAAGTGTGTAGCTTCAACAAAAAAGTGTGAGTTGCAGTATGTGCAACAATGTACTGAATGTTATTCAATGCATTATAGGTTTTGCATAACTGATTCTATGCATATTTGAAACTATTATCACTGTACTGAGTTGTGGCTCAGATTAGGGTGTTGTTGCATCCTTGTGGTTGTAGCTCCTAAAATAGGTAGTTGATGATTCCTTAGGTTGTAGCCCTAAAAAATTGTAACAAATATTTCTTTTGTGACATCAGATTTGAGCAGTAGACTCAAGCAGCCTTGGTCATCATGGTTTTTCCCATCTTGGGTTTCCCACATATATCTGGTGTTGTGGGTATTTGTGTTGATTGTTTGTTTGCATACTTATGTTTGCATCTTTAGCTTTCAATCTACACAATAAGAGTTGAGTAAGAAATCTACACAAGGTATTTAGATTTAATGAAGTAATCTGCATAAGGTTTCTAAGGGAAAAAGTTTTAAGGGATAAATTTTGGTATGTACTAATTCACCCCCCTCTTAGTAGATCATTGTGTTCCAACAACCTGAAGCATGGCTACTAAATTTTGAATACATAAAAGGAGTTTTGAAGAAGTCCCTACTATAATTATAAGCCAATCATGCGAGAATTGTGGATCATCATATTGAATGTGATGAATTCTTAAAGCTGATGACAGGAAATGAGATGACCACATTAGAGCTAGATTGAGACACTATTAAGCACAAGTTTCACAAAAGAATGGAGCAAGGGTTTGGAAAAAATTTGTTGATAGACTTCATGGATTTTGTTGCATGAGCCTTCTCAATGTAAAAGCAAATGATGAGAGCAGGACCAATGTGTATAAAGCATAGGGGTCAAATGGTGGAAGGATTCAAGAGAGTTGCCATCCAAATGTAAAAATCTAACCTCTTCGAAGAAAATAAGTTGTTGGCTACAATTGGTAAGTTTGTTGAATATACTACTTTACAAAAGGAAACTTGAAACCCCATTATAGAAGACCAATATTTGTTAAAATAGCTAAAAAGCCAAAATTTGCTAGAGGACAAAATAGGCTACAAGAAAAAATAGCTTTTTTTTATTATAAATTTTCTACTCTTATTGGGTGATGTGAAAACCCTAAACTAGAATGAATCTGAACCATTCATTGCAAAGCAATCTTGACCATTCATTCTACTTTTTGAAAACTATAAATATGGGTATCCTCTCATTTTCAAAGAGAGAGATGAGTTGTTGTGTAAATGAATTTTGCTGCAATATATGAGAAAATCATTTGAGTTGGTGGTTTATTGTGTATTGTTCATTATGTGTGCATGATTCAACCTCCAAAACTTTATTTCAACATTGTTCATTTAAGTTTAAGTTTATTTTCAGCTTGTAGTCCTTGTTCAACTTCAATGGTGGATGTATGTTGTAGTATTTGATGCACTTCCAACTCATACTTTTTGTAATTTGTTGATGAAAAATTGGTGTGTAAAGTTAGTCCGAGTTGTTTCATATGCTACACTTAAGTTCAATTGTATGTTCATGCTAAATAGGTGAATGCACAATCTAAAAATCTGCAAAGAGGCTTAGAATATTGCACTAGTTTTGTGACACTGTAGGTTGTGCTTGGTTAAGAAAAATCAGTTTGGGAAGTCTGTCTACTATAACATCAATCATTGTTACTATTGATCATAGTTTCAGACTTAGGAAAACTTCTAAACCCTCTATCGTTTTGAATTTTATTTTAAATTTGAGTTAAACATACAACTCCAACAACATAACAATGCCATATCTGATGAACAAGAAGAGTTTCAGACTGCTATCATAAAAATGTTGTCACTATTCATTCATTTCTAGAATTTTGAAATTTCATGACAGACCCATGAAACTCCATGCTTAGTCAACCACAAATGTCCCTTGTGATTACCAACAAATCACATCAAACAATTGAGCTATTTTTGCAAAGTCATGAGCTAACATCTTTGAGACCTTGGGCCAATTCTTTGAAATTTTAGTTGCAGATTTTCACCTTTCAAGAGAGACATCACACTTGTGTGTTTTCTATGTTGAGAAGTGAAAAAACACCCATCAATAGAACTGGCACTAGAAGGAGGGCATCTGGATGAAGTTGGATCCAATTGGGTCATTCTCTCCCCAAAGGTTTCATAGAATAACTAGATCCACACCAGATAAGGGAGAATTTCATGAATTAAAGACCCCTACAAGGGCTAAGAGAGCCAAAAAAGGGAAGCTTCACCCTTAGCCCCACCCACTCACCTTTCATGCCCTCCATCTCCATATCCTTCACTTCAACTAGCCTTTTCTCCATTCACCAACTACATCCAAGGCACTGTAGTTGTTGTCATACCTCAGTTACAGATTGCTGCAATTTATCCATTACCACCCCCACCTCCACCAATGGCTTGGTTGGGTAATAATCCATCACCCTTGTCCTTCAATGACTACAATGACATTCCCAAGAATCTAGAAGGCTTCTGCTCCAAGTTCTATCTGAACAATCCTCAAAGGATAGCATAAAAACATATCAAGATTTTCCAAACAACCTTGAAGGACATGCAGATTGAACATGAACATGTTGCATGTAGACTCTTCCCGTATTCATTGGGAGATGAAGCATTATATTGGCACACACATTTACCAACATGGTCCATCACCTCTTGGGACCTCATGAAGAACATGTTCTTGTAAAAGTTTCAAGTCTTAGTTAGCCCCACGAATCTGTATTAGTAGTTCATGTCAGTAAGAAGGGAAGTTAATGAGTTGATCAACTCATTCAATAATACATTTCATTGAGAATAGATGAAGTTGTAGCCACCTTACATAGTTCATGATGCCTCAACCAGAGCAGTATATTATGTTGCTTTGGAAAATCTTACATCTACCTTGGTCAAACACATGCATCAACCACCTACAAGTTTAGTGGAGGCTTATGCAGAAGTAGTCAAAGCATTCACTAATTTGGGGAAGCATGTGGCAGGTCCGCTACTCTCATTGGGACCTACTTCCAACCCTGGGAAAGTTCACATACTCACTCATGCCTTTGCTCATCAAACTCCATTGATGAAACAGATCTCACAACTACCCATAGTGCCACACCCAGGGCCTCCACTGAACAAATCCCCATCAGTGCCAAGTTACTTACAGGCCCAGAATCAACAAGCTTATCCATAGCAGCCCCAAGTGACTTCATTCCTATAAAGCTTCAAACCTTTATCTTCCCAACAAAATTCATCTGTAGATCATCTGGTCTTCTTTCAAAATTCAATATCAACACAAAGTAATGTAGATAAGGAGAAAATTGTTGAGTTGGCTGAATTAGTAAAGAACTTGTCCATTGAGTTCACTCACTTGAGGAACCAAAGTAACCAGCTGCAAGAATCTCAAAGGAGCATTCATGGAAATTTCCATAGGGATAACTGTGATCCGAGTCCACCATCAAGGAAAAAGTATGAACATGGCTAGAATTTTGGGTAGAACTTTGAAAGAAGATAACCTCAAAGAAAGAATAGAATGTGGAACACTAGGCCAAACAATGGAGTAGTGCACACACTTCTTGATCCACCTGGAGGTATAGATAAATCAGTAAGTGGATTGTACTTGGCTAAGGAGGCCCTATTTGGATGGTGCAGAATCTGTCAAACTAGCAGGCATTTTGAACTCGAGTTTCCAAAATTTCAAACCGTTACAAAAATCTTCCAAGTAGAAGTGCAAAATGTTCTTGATTTCTCGAGTTGTAAATAAATAGTGCCATTAGAGCCATGTGAATCGGTTCTATTCATCAATCAAGTTCCCTTCCCTCAAAGTGACAAGAATGAGCTTAGAAAGAAGCTGCACATAAGGTGAGAAAATGAAAAAAGGTATGCAATGAAGAAATTCTATCTCAAATGTTTGATTTAGTAGATAATGGACCTAAAGATGAAGAAGAACAACATGCAAAAGAGGTTCATATGTTCCACCAATGTGCAACCCCCTACAACTTGAGAAATAGACAAGTTGGTGGTCCCTTTATGACCTCCATACCTCCCAACAATTTCAATACACCGCCTAACCCAAATTCTAGTAACAATGCACCTTACCCTAGGGTCCCAACTCGGTACTTCAATAGGAATAGGTAGCCCAATCCAGGTAAAGAACAACTTGCTAATCCCACCCAGGGTAGTTCATCTGAAGTGTAAATTGAGCAAATGGGGGAGTATGTAGTAGAAGAGTTAAAGAAAGTAAAAGTGAGTTTGTCAACCTTTGAATTGTTGTGAGTACCTACCATTAGGAATTCCTTCTTTAGTTCATTAAATGGGATTGACCCACCAAAAATAGCCAAAGAGATAGCTGCAAAGAAAGCCTCATTTGATACCTCTTGCAATGAGTTAGTCATTAGAGAAATCATAGGAGAAAAATTTGATCAACAACCGGGCAAGAGTCAACAATTAGATAAACAACCCACTAAGAAACAAAATCAAGTGCAAGTAAAAGATAAAATCAGTGAGAAGGATAAGGTCCAAGTGGCCCAAGAAGATTCCTCTATAAGATTTTTCCAAGGAAGGTTAGAGACCCCTCCTTTCCTACCGATGATTTGAACATTCGACAAAAATTTGCATAGCTACCTATCAGATTCAGGAGCCTCCATCAACATCATGCAATTTGAAGTTTTCCAAGCATTGGTCATAACCCCTAGCCCATCTAAGTGTAAGGTAACTCAACTAGAAAAGACCGAGGTTAATGTGGTGGGAGAGCTAAATAGGATCCCTATGCAAATTGCAACTGATCCAAGGGTGCAACAAGTTATCGATATCTAGGTTGTTGACATCCCAACACCTACGGGATCATATTGGGAAGAAAATTTACCCAAGCACTCAATGGGTATATATCTACTGATTACTCGCATATGTGTCTACCTTGGAAGTGGCTGCCCAACCAGATCTGGATTGAATGAGAGCCCAGGATGAGGTTCATGATAATAGAATACAAAAATATGAATGAGGTGTTTGCTAAAATAGAATTGGGAAGTTAGCTCCTAGTTACATATGAAGTTCTAGAAGAAGAGGTAGAAGAGGAAGTCCTCATGCTATGTCATGTGTCTCCTAACTTGGCTACCCTTCCTAACAACACAAAAGAACTGATTGAGTCTGATAATGAAGATCTCCAGGAGGATGGTAGCTTGGGCCTACTTGATGATTTCCAAGAGTTCGTGCAGAAATGTGTACAAGATTAGCTCAATCTAGGAGCCATAATGGATTTCAAGGAACTTTTTATGCCGAGTTGGTGTCAAATCCATGATGCATCACATTATGAATTTGAATGTTGTTTATGCCAGATAGCAATAGACCACATTAAAAGTTAGATCACTTTGAAAGAGGTTTTGGGGGAACAACAAGATTAAAACCAGCATAAATGCAAACCATCCAAGGATGCAAAAATGGATGTTCAGCTAAAAAATGAGGTATGCTTAATTAGCTCTAGAGGCAAGTTCCCTTCCAAATTCTAGATTTTGTGCTTTGATGGATCCAAATCTAAGCAAGGAGCAGGAGAAAGCTTCAAATTAATCAGTCCTATGAGTAATAATTACTTCACTGCTCATAGATTACAGTTTTATTGCACCAATAATGTAGCATAGTATGAAACGTTAGTTCCTGGGTTGCTTGCGGTACTAAGGAAGAAGGTTAAAATGTTAGAAGTATTTGGGGACTCTGAGCTAGTTATCAAGCAGGTCAAAAAGTTGTACTCATGTCATAATTGGAGGTTAGCTAACTATAGACATAGAGTATGGGATCTCATAGAGGGGTTTGATGCATTTAATATCCAACTAATCCCCTGTGGAAAAAATCAAACTGTTGATGCCTTAGCCCAAGCAACCAACACCCTTCATCCTTTATCACTAACTAGCCTAAATAAGTTCATTGTGGAACTTACTCCCACCTGATTAGTGCCCGGCAATGTAACCAACTTCCAAGTGTTTAAGGATGACAAGCATATCCTTGACTTCATGACCAATTCAAATGTATTTTCCTCCCATATCATAGATGAGGTGGAATGAAAAGAAGCATAAATTGACATAGAAGGGGTTATCAATTTGAAAAAAAACACAATACCTAGGGGTATGGTTTAGTTGGAAAGAATATTTTTCCTTGACCACATAAGAGATTAGGATAAAAAAACTAAGAAGGAATCCATAGATAGCTAATGTGATGCTCATAACCTAGGTACTACAAAAGATGTTAAGAATGTTTTTATTGGAAAATTCTGCACCCCAGAAGAAAGGAAAAGGATCATTGATGCATTAAATACTTACCAAGATTTGATAGCATGGGGTTATGAAGACCTCAAAATGTATGATACTTCAATAATCACTCACACCATTCCCCTCAAGCTAGATGTGAATCCCTTCCAGCAGTGACAATGTCCAATCAATGCACTACTGGAATCTATTATTTTAAAGAAGTACAAAAGCTACTCTCAACACAAATCATCTTCCCTTTTTGGAATTCCACATGGGTGGATAATGTAGTTCCAATAAGGAAGAAAAATGAGGAAATTAGGTTATGTGTGGATTTTAGAAACTTGAATAGAGCTTTAGAGAAGGATAACTACTCGATGCCCTCACTAGATGAAGTGCTACATATTGTTAATGGTTCACAAATGATGTCCTTTCTTGACAGCTACTCAGGCTACAACCAAGTAATGGTTCAGTATGAAGAAAGACACAAAATGACTTTCACCACAAAATGGGGAACATTTGCATATAGAAGGATGTCACTTGGTTTGATTAATGTAGGTGCAAAATTTCAATGTGTCATGGATATTACTTTCAAAGACCTCATTGGTAAATGTGTCATCATATACATGGACAATCTCACATTGTTCTCAAAGAAGAGAGGGCATCATGGCTTCCCCTTATGAAAAGTATTCCAAAAATATAGAGAGTTTGGAATTTTACTGAACCCAAAGAAATGTATCTTTGGGGAAACTAAGGGAAAATTACTGGGACATGTGATTTTAGAAAAGGGTATATCAATTGATCTAGAGTGCATTCAGACCATCTTGAAGATTTAGCCTCTAGGGAGCAAGAAAGAAATAAAATCCTTCTTTGGGAAAATTAACTTTTGTTGGAAAATTCATCACAAGGTTTGCTGAAATTGTAAAACCCCTCAATGTTATGCCCAAGAAAGATGCTAAGGTAGAATGGATGCTAGAAGCTAAGCAGGCTTTTGTAGAAATTAAAAGGTCCATTGTTGATGCTCCCATGCTAGTCAACCTTGATTATTCTAATCTATTCTATTTCTATTCATTTTCCTCAGACCACTCATGTGCCAACATGCTAACACAAAAGGACAACACTGGGAGTGAGCATCCCATCACCTTCATGAGTCCTTCACTAAAGGACAACAAATTGTATTACCATAATGTTGAAAAGTAGGTGTATGCCATCATCCATGGAGTCAATAAATTTAGGCATTAAATTGTGAGAAATAAAGTATTTTCCATTGTACTAGACTCGGCTGTCAAGATATTAATGATGCAAAATGAACCAAGAGAAAGATGAGCAAAGTGGGTTACACTATTGCAAGAGTATGATATGGAAATTCAACTGATGAATTTGGTTCAAGGGTAGGCTCTCACACATATAATGGTAGAGATAGAACCATAACTCACCTTTCAACAGTACCACTTAGAGGATGTTTCTCCAAATGAATGGTATGATGATATCATGTATTACTTGTTGAACAACAAATGCCTGCCACACTTACAGGGGGTCCATAAATGAGCTCTAAGGCCAAAAAGTGACATTTATATGCTGAAAGGAGCCATCTTGTATAAAAATAATCATGAATGGATCTACCTCAGATGCCTAGGGAAAGCAAAAGCAACTGAGTTGCTCAAGGAGTTCCATGAAAAAATTCATAATGGGGCATAGATTAGGCTCTTCGACAACCCACTAGATTCTACGAGCTAGATACTACTAGTCGACCTTATTCAGAGACACTCACAATCATGTTAGGTATTGCCATGTCTTCCAAACTACTGTCACTAGGGAGAGGTATGTTGTTTTTCTACAACTAGTTGCAAAGGTAAGACCATTTTATCAATGGCGACTTGACTTCATTGGTCTAGTAAACCCACCATCTTCTATGGGTCACAGGTACATTCTAATCATAACTGATTACTGTACTAGATGGACAAAGTAAATTTCATGTAAACAATGCACAACTAAGGTAGTAATTAATTTTTTGGAAAGTTTCATTATCAATCACTTTGGATGTCTGTTTGCATTAGTCTGTGATAATGGTCCTACCTTTTACTCCCTTAAATTTGTGGTTTGGGCTTTTGATTATGGGATTGTCCTAAAAGTTTCATCCAATTATTATCCTCAAGGTAATGGGTTAGTTGAATCTACCAATAAGACCTTTCTAATCATCATACACAAGTTTCCCCAAAGGACTGGCACACCCAGTTATGGTTTTCTCTATGGATAGACCACACTCAACATAAAGCAGCCTTAGGAACTTCCCCATACCATATCATCTATGGTTTAGAACATGTTTTCTTGATCCACCTCAAGATTTCCAAACTAAAATTTATCAACACCTATAATGAGGAGGGAGAACACCTTGAATCCTATTTAACTGAGCTCCTCCATTTAGTGGAAAAACATGATGAATCCATAGAAATTTTCACTAAGCACCAAGGCATAGTTAAAATATGGTTCAATTGCAGAGCCAAGGTCAAGGCCTTTAGAATTTTTGATCTAGTATTATGCTGGGACAAGGCCCATGATGAGAAAGGGGGACATGAAAAATTCAACGAGCTCTAGCTTGGACCCTTTCAAATTTCTAAAATTCTAGGGGAAAATGCCTTTCATCTGAAAACGCTTACTGGGGAGAATATCTTGTTGCCTGTCAATGGGAAATACCTGAAGCATTTTTTCCTCGCCTGAGCTGTTTTAGCTCACCCTTGTACATAGTTAGAGTAGGTTTTTTTTCTTTCTTTTGTTCGCATTGCTTTCACTTGTTTCACCATCCCTTGTTTTGTTGAGGGTGTTATTTGATCTTGATGCGGTGACAGTGCTTGGTATGCTCAAATGGCTTGCTTTGTTGCACGTTTCTCTTTGTTCCACAAATAAGTCTTCATGAGTTACCAAGGATTTGGGCCCACTTCTATGAATTAGGTCTCTTCACCTAAACTCCGGCTTGACCTAGAATGGAAGCCTTATTTGAATCCTTTCACACTTATCTCAAAATTCACACAACACATATTTTAATACTCTTGATGAACTATATGACAATTATCATGAAGCATCGACAAGTGAAAAAATCTTAAATCTACTCTAGTGACCACTAAAATCTCCAAACCCACTATAAGCTTCATTGCTTATTTAGTTGAGCAAAATGGTATAAAGAAAAATATAAAAATAAAAGAGAAAATAAAAGAAAAGAAATATTGAAAAACAAGCAACTATGTGGGTGTGTGAACGACTCTATCATAGCTATGGACGCTCGACTGGCAATGGAGCAATGTTTGTGGGGATTGCAATGATAACTCTATTGGGGCTGTGGATGCCTAACTAGCAGCAAAGGAATGTCTAGGTTACTTTTGGAGTTAGATTATCTATGTAGCTTGTATTGGCTAATTGGTCACTGTCCCTTATGGTTTTTGAGAGAGGGCAATGAACTCATTACACACACACACTTCTAAGTTATTTTGTGATCCGATTCAACTAAGGATTTTGTTCTCCTTTGATCTTTGAGTTTGTTTGATGATGTTTTCTTCTAGTTTGAAAAACCAAATATTTTGGGGTCCGAATGAATCCTTATCCTTGGAATGCTCAAGAGTGTTCCCCAGTAGAGTCGCCATTTGTTGTGTCTTCTGCACACATACCTCATTCAGACTGGGGACCCCCTCCCTTTTTATTTCACCCTCATCAGGTCGGTTCATTTTTTCCTTGGGTTTTATGCCCCTATTTTTGAGCTTAGGTTAGTCATGTGCCTCAAAATTTTCCAAATTCAGCTTGACTAGGTCACTCACCCAAGTTTCTTGAAGTTTCAAGCTCTTGTGGAAAGTTACTTGCAGCTTTCCATCACTCGGAAGCCATTGCATCCTAAGCCATATGTGGGCCCCTCTCTATGGGTTTCTCCTTGCAGAATTTTATGCATGCTTTGCCACTCCTAGCGGCGTTGTCCCCATGTCATCCTGCAATGGACTTTCCACATGTAGCTTTCATACTCAACCGCTCCACTTGACTCTTTCTGATGTCCTCCATGGTTTGGGTTTTTGCAATCTCACCAACCTCACATACGATTTTATCTATAATTAATACCTTCATTAATTAATATTTTCCTAGAAATATGCCTGCACCAAGCTATCATTTTCATCGAAATATTTTAAAATTTGAAAGGTGAGAGAAGCAGTTGCACGTGCATGGAGAATTTAGAGACCCAGGTTAAGGCTGTTTCCTTCACTCGCATAGCTGGAAGGTATGTATCTATGCTTTCAATCATTTTTGTTTGGTTAGGGTTGTTGGGGGATGCGTGTCTAGGGTTTTTATGGCTAACAATCTAAACCTTGAATCAACATGGAGTAGGGTTAAATTTTAAAAAACAAACAAAACCCTTCATGGGTTTCTAACAAAGGAAACCATCCAAAAAATGTCGTTTGAGCTGGAGAAAGTAGTGGCAACCCTTGCTCCATTAACTCCTGTGTTTGAACCTTCAAACCCTCACTGAGTGAAAAATAATTGATGTACATTTAAAAGTTTGCAAAGTCCTGTCTATTTGAACCCGCTTCCCCACGATCATTCCAAATAAAAATCTTCATATGAATCCTTGCCTTGATCATTTCGCTATCATTGTCACCATCGCTATAGGAATATTAAACATTTAGTCAATAAAATGACTAAGTCATTAGGTCTGGGTGGGAACTCCCTTGTAGAACTCTACATGTGGGTTGTCATGTCTTCACCACGATTCCTAATGGAAAAATCTTAACAAATCCCTACTATCTGATTCTGGTACGACTCATTGCCATGAAACTTGAACTTAAGCCCAATGTGTCAAAATCTCAAGTTAAAGTGTTGTTGTAGATCTATCTTTGCAGCAACCGTTGATGGAGGGTCATTCCTATACGACTGTTGATGGAGGGTCATTCCTATACGACCGTTGTTGGATGGATATTCCTTTGTGTCCTTTCGCTATGCTGGTTTTGTATCCCCTATTTCTAGGAAAATTGAACCCAAGATCAAATGTTGAAGAACCTCACGTTAAAATTCCTTTGCAGGTGCAATCTTATGGGTCTCTACATGCAGACCTCCGCATCCCCTCAACTATTGCTAATGGAAAAGCTCTTGCATCCTCCTGCCTTGTGGATCCCACTTTCATTACTTTCACAAGCAATAGCTTAAACTCAAGTGACAAAACTTTAAGTCAAAACCATCCCCTTCGGGTTCGTCCATGTAGACCACTATCCATAGAATTTCATCAATCTTAAGTCATTTAATGGTGAAGTCTTAACGGACATCTGCCTTGCAACTTTCATATGACCAACTTCCACAACCTCCATCTTCAAAGACGTCTCTAATGGGAAGCTCTTAATAGCTTCCTTCCACGTGATTCTCGCATGCCCAATTCTCGAAAACTCACAAATGACCTATTACTTAAGGAGGATGATGAAACATTCCTTCCCTATGTGCCAAGAAAGATTGAAGTAAAATTGACCAATAAAAACACCATTGTGGGTTCCCCCATGTGGAACTCCACCTGTGGGTCGCCATGTCCTCAAGGATGCATCCTAATAGTGAAACTCTTGTGGCTTCCTGCCTAGCAGATTTTGCACCCTGATTTTCCATATGAACTTTAAAGGTTGATTTAACTAAGGGAAATAACTCCAAGTACCTTGACCATGAATTTCCCCATGTGCCTAATGATTTTGCACTAGATTTGCTCAACGACCGAACATTGTGAAAATCCACCATCAGGTTATTGCTTGTAGAATTTTGTCTTCCCTACACCATTCCTTACAACATTTACCTTGGTGACTTCCACTAGGTAGAAACCTACACCTCTAGACCTACAAATCTACAAAGTTCACAAATAAGCTCAAGGTGATAGAATTTTGTGAATTTGATGATTTTCCAAGAATATGTGAATGCATCTAATGAAACTTTGGCATGATCTAACTAATTTTTTTCCCTCCTAATTTGTCAAGACACTTACTACACCTTTTGTGTGTAGGATTTATGGAACCAACAGAGCATCCAACAAAGAAGATTAAAAAATTAAAGAAGATTGCAAGAATGCCAAGAGGAAAGGAAGAGAAAGCTAAGATGAAGTAAAAATTCCATGGTGTCGAGTACACCTCCAAGATCACATCTAACTAGGGAAAATTAACTAACACAGACTTGGGTCATGTTATCATTTATGAGTTTAGACAGAGGGTCATGGTTAACCCTAAAACAAAGGAAGCCTTGGGAATAAAGAAGAGTGAAATTGCAAAGGCAATAGGCTTCCCTCTTGCCCTAGTTTCTCTAGAGTTAGTCTTCACATGTCGAGAATACTATCATGCACAAACCAAAGGAATAATCTTTGGGGATGGAAGAGTACTGGTATGTCTCACCCCCATGTCTATTGGGAAATTTTTTCGCATCCCTTTACTTGATAAAATGCAAGAGGTTGAGAAGGCTTTTAACTTAAATGTTTGGAAGGTAAACTCCACCGGCTACAAAAGAACACTCAACTAAACATGGCTACATGGAAAGAGGGGCAATGCCAACAAGGTGCCGAAGAAATTGTACAAAAGTTACTTTGTCATGGAAACTAATGACTTGGTGAAACTTTTGAGAAGAGTAATGGGCCTCCCCACTTCCTCACTCTTTGAGGAGTGGATGTTTTATTTTGTAGAGGAGATCCTTCGAAGAGAGGCCAAGTTTCATTGGGCCAAGATTATAAGTTAAAATTTTCATAATCAATTTGTGGCAGTAAAGAAAATTTTGGAGTTCTACATGACCTCCTATTTGGTATACCTTCTGGCTATGAAGTTCCCTTACAAGGGATTAGACTACATCAAGACATTGGGAATGAAGAAGGCACATAATCGGGTGTACGATTGTTACATTTAGCTTCAATACTAGAATTTAAAGAAAGATTACAGTAGGTTAATGATTCTTTCATTAGGCACATCCTTCAGACCTTGGTAGGAGATTACCACAGAAGAATGTTACATAGTGCTAAGGCAGTAATGAAGGGTTCTGAGTTTTGGTTTATCTAGTTCCCTAAATTCACATATATCAGATCTAAGGGATTCTCAGGGTTCTCATACTAGCTGCCCCGATACCCTAATGATAGAATCATATTGTTAGAGCTCACTTGGTAGTTGCAGACTACCCACACTTTTTTCAACAATAAGCATCTTGTTGGGGTCCCATCCCCCATTACCTTTGGACAAGATGTATTCCTACCGTAATTCCCCCTACGTGGAGTACTCTAAAAAGGAGCTTGCAGAGTACAATTTTGAGTTGCACATAGAAAGAGGATGATTAGATCCTCTTGGAAAGTTAAAGAAAAAGGTTGGAAATTTGTATGCCCACTTACCACACATCGAAGATTTTTGGACCAACTACGATGATGATTGAGGTTTGGAGGGGGAATGACATGAGAATGACTACCAATTTTGTAAAATCCATTAATCATACCTAGTCCCAGATCAAATTGTCAAAGATGAGAATGTTCTTGATGAAAGTTATAATGCTCTAATCAGTTTGTTGTTGCCCGTGATTGATTGGACTGATCTAGAGGTCATATATCTAAACATTGTCACCTTCCCAATAGAGCAAAGAATTAGAGAATGGTTGGACGATTAGATAGCCCAACCATAGGAACAAGGCACATAGCTAACCTATAGTGAGCTCGAAGATGAAATAGAAAGTGAAATAGAAAGTGGTGTTGTTGCAGGCTCTTCATGTGAGTCTCCCAAGTCTCCACCAGTAATAAGATCAAGGAAGAGGAAAGACACATTTGAGTGGAGATCGAAGCAAAAAGTATACACTAGAAAGGCCACTAAAGGGAAGAGGTAACCTAAAAAACCAAAGAGAATGGGATCCTTTGTTCCCAGCATGTTGGCTATCCAAGAAGAGGGGTCTCCACCCCATGAAGAAGAAGGTGAAGTTGAATGACCATGATCACACCACCCACCACCTTTGTGCTCCCTTCCATTGTGACCACTACACCATCCCTTTTCACTCCCCAATCACTATCTGTCTTGTCTTTTCCTGCTATGGACATCTCTATCCACCTCAACTCCACTTCTCTAACTGCTCCTATGGTTATAGTTGATTCCTCTTCTTCAACCACCTCCCCACTGTCGTCTTCCTTGCTCCTGCCTCCACAACCAACCATTTCCACTCTTCTACCTTGTTGATGGCCAATGTAATGCAACAACATTAAAACAAAATATTGCTACTCTATTTCTCCTAAAAGAGATAAATAATCTAAAAGTATCTATCTTCCAAGGTATCTGTATTTGGTTCTCAACTATGTTGTCATCATTCAGTGGCCTACGCAATTGTAATGTTCAAGGGGCTTGCTGCTAAAGAGTACAAACTAAATAGTATGAAATAATCTAACATTTGGGGGGTGTAAATAAAGAACAAAAGATAGGACAAGGCTTAGGAAAACAATACATGAACACAAATTTCTTTAAATTCAGACACATAAACTTCACAATGGGCATTTGAAAACAACTAAAACCATGGAACAACACAATCTACAACATAACACATACCATTGCATTAATTCATAGTGAAATTTTTTAAAGGATACAACCATTCATCATCAAAAAAAATTTAAACCTTCTTTTCAAACAATAAAATATCACAAGCTCATTACAGAAATTAATAAATCAACAAATATAAAGAAACATCATCCACTGATAATTCAACAAAAATGGTTTTAGATTCAGAATATTATATTGATTTTAATCAAATAAGAGACACTTATGCACAACAAAACTCATTGGCATACAAATAACAATTGTTCATTAACATTACCACTAAACTAACAAACTTCTAAAAATAACATCAATTGTATTAAAGTTGTAAATGAGTATTTTTTAGTATCTTTGCACAAAAGCTATAAAATAGTAAAATATCTAATCTCTCATTCAGGTAGCTAATCTTACTTCAATTAGCTGACCTTTACAATAAGCAGAGAATTTTTACATATAGACAAATTTAGCACCAATTCCTCCTATCAAAACTGAAGATCCATAATATGGGGCCCAGATCCACAATTGTAGGGATGCCCAATGAACTCCAAAAAATTATCTGTGTTGAAACTGTTGTAGTTGAATAGGTGTGCAACCTACTTCTTCAACCCAAAATCTAAACTACAAGTCTTGACTCAGTTGTTTGTTTGATTACCACTTGTTATTCTTGATCTACCAACTCTGACCCACAGTCAACAATATGCTCAAAAACTGCTCTGAAAGTGCTACTGTCAAAAAGGTAATTGAAACAATTTCTTCACTTTTCACCCTCTTGAGAGGTCACATGATACTCATCATAATTAGAGAAGACTTGTTTCAGTGCATCATCATTTGGATCATCAACACAATCAGTATTAAATGTTGATTTTTTGAATTTCTTCCTTGCTACAGTAACAATGTCTTTTAGGTGGCAATTTTTTGTGATTGCCCACCACATGCCAGTTCTGATATCAGGCAGCCTATCCATGAGGGTGAAATTCGCAGTATCTCCTTGTTTCATTATTCCATCAAGCATTTCCTCCCAAGCATATTTTATATCTCCTAACGACTCAAGTCTCTACTCAGGAGGTAAAATTTTAACAATTAGTTTTGAAATAATCTCCTCAAAGATGCCTTCCTGTTCCCATATTTCATGAATGCTTTTGAGCATGGTAAATCTATGTTTAAGGAGATTCTACATTATGAAGATAGATATATTAATAGATTTGGAAACAAAATCAAGTCCTTCATTTCCCAGAATCTGTGATTGGACTAATTCCTCATCAGAAATTTTAATAATCACCTTTAACTTCTTCAAGTACTCCTTGAGTTTTTCTTTATCTTCCCACCATTTTCTTATGGGCTCTTCCATTTCCCTAACCATATTAAGACCTACATAATAGCACTTAAAACCATCCTCCATATTTTCATTTATATCAGACTTAAATACATTAAACCGATTATCAAACCATGTGGCTTTCTTTTTCATTTCATTAAGGCCATCCACCTCCTTTCTGCTCATCAAAATAGGGGCCTATGAGGGTGCAGGGTGTTCAGGAGTAGATGAAATTAACTCCTTTAGAAAATTATTCATTTTTCCCACCTCTCCCTTAAGCTCATCCTTGGCCTATTTATCTTTAATCAACCTTGAATTGGTGGTGGTGGAAACAATGTCTATCAAATTTATTTGCTAGCTTCTAGTATGCTTTCCTAGATTAACAATACTTATCTGATAATCTTCGGGCTACAACTTTCTATCATCCTTCTCAGCAATTGGTGTAGCAATTTCTTCTACCAAATCTCCTTCAATAGTTAACCTGGTGGATTGTACGACACAAGGCTTCTTCTTTGACTTTACCTTATCTATTTCAGATCTTTTTTCATCCCATGTTATGGGTTGAGCCTATACTTGCTTCCTCTTCTCAAAATTCAATTTCAACCAAGTGGGTGCAGCTACCTAAGTGGCTACCTGTTGAATATTAGGAGGTGTCATGGATGGAGGTGTAGAAGAAATAATCCCAATGGTTTGCTGAGAACCAAGCCTTTGTAGCTCCTCTTGCTCCTTTTGTAATCTTTCATGTTCTTTCCTTTCATTCTTAGCTTTTATTTCTTCTATCTTTCTTATCTCTTCCTCTCATTTAGCAACCTCTTCTTCACCCTTTAGCCTCTGCTACTCCAACTCCTTAACCTGAAGCTCTTCCTCTGCTTCATTTTCCAAGAGCAACCTTCAATTCTCACTCATGAGCTTCTTCTTCCACTTTCTTTAATACTTCATCTTCTTTCTCTTTTCGAGATAGCTCCTCAATTTTCCTCTTTTGTTCTTCTTCTTCTTGGGTGGCTTGTTCAACATCCAACTTTTAGGCATTCTCCATTAGTTCTTTTTGTTCCCTTTCAATTAGTACATCATTTAACTCCATCTCTGAACTATGTAGACTACCATCTTCAAACCATGCTTCCTCCTATCCTAGTTCCTCTTCAACTTTCTTCAGATATTCCTCCCATTCAGGTCCTTCTCCTTCCTGAGATGGAGTTCTTTCAAAATCCAAAGAAATATCTATTATATAAACTATAGGAGGCTCTTCCTTTTCGATAGTTGTAATTTTTTGAAGTTGATGGCACTGTAGGAGAACTTCCCTTAGTTTGTATAGGAACAACACCATGTCCTTATGTAGAACTCTCCTCACCAAGGTGAACAATGACTAAGGGTACGGTTTCAAAACCTGAAGTAACCCCAGCATTAGTCACCTCATAAGTAACCTTTGCTTTACATAAAGCATCATGAATATTTTGTAAAGAAACATCTTCCTCTGGTTGAGGAGGCTCTTTTGTGGTTGCTTCAACTATTGCAACACCTTTCTTCAATATTTTATATTGTTTAGTTTCTACAGAGGAAGTGGCTTCACTATCGAAACCTCTTTTCTTTGACATCCCAACTCTTGGCTATTTTAGATGGAGTTCAATCCATTTTAAGCTCTTGTTTACTACTCCCCAAGAAGCTTTTTTTTATTTTAGTCTCTTCCTTTTTTTCCCAATTGATGGGTTTTAAGCTTTTGGTAGCCACTTTTTCCAAATCATACTAGAGATCAAGAGTGATCCCATCATCTATAGTGCCTTTAGGAATATTAGTTTTAACTTCAAAATCCCTCATTTGAGGAACTGTTAGCCTCTCATAGCTCCTTTTCCTTACTTCAAACTGATCCTAGAGGTTAGCCCAAAAGTCTTCTAGAAATGGAATATGCTGAGTAAAGTGAGAGGGATAAAATGCATGCATTTTCTTCTTAGAATCAAAATTCTTCTTGTAAGTGTGTTGTTGCAAATTTAGAGCTTGAAATTCTTCAGTTGCTGATTTAGCCATTACTGAAGTAGATCAAGAATAAAATCCCAATTTCAAGGGAAAAGAATGAGCAATAGTCTTATGTTGAGAGGAGAATACAAAATTTACTTTCGTAGCTTGCCTATCAAATTCCATAAGAATCCACCTGTCACCACAACATCTTGGCAACTTAAAAGGGTGGCCATCAAAGCCAAATAACCTAAAATAAGTACTCTTGGGGTATTGAATAAACCAATACCCCCATTCCTGAATGAACTCCATTGCTTCCCATGATAATCTAAAACCAATGTCACCCATGAGTTGATTTATAACCACATATGGGAAAGCATCATTGACTCATTCAAAGTGCTTCTCTGAAGCCATTAGATCAAGTTAGTCATAATATTCCCAAACATTCTTTTGATCTAGGCCATCATCCGTTGACCCCTGAGTGTTTAATCTAGGAAACCATCCAATCCTTGTTGCACAATACATTACATAAGAAGACATGTAAATTGCCTTAGTCTGTGTTACCTTGAGGAGCTAGTCATGAATATTGTCTGAAATGATTTTCCCCAAATCTAAGTGTTTCTTTCCATCTAGAATCAATTGGATAAAAGGAAACATCCAGTGTTAAAAAATATGAGAATTTGATTTTCCAAATGCTCTGGCCAATAATGTGATAATATCTCCTATATCCTCAGAGAAGTCAGATCTCTTAGGATTAGGTGGAACCTTCTTTACTGACTTCTTTTCCTTCTTTAGTCACCATTTATTTGAGTTGTTTGTTTCCTTCTACATCCCTATTCCATAGTTGAAGTGTCTGAGCCTCAGTCATCATCTTTAGATCAGGGTAAGGAGGGAGGTCAAAGACATTTCTGATCATGGATGGGGTCAAATCAATGATAAAATTAACCTGAGCATCAATACATTGTCTCTGAGTAGGATTATATGCCTATGTAACAGTTAGGATGAATTCAGGACACTATACAACAATAGGAAAACTAGCTACATGAGCTAGCCCTGATTCTGCAATTCTCCTTGCTCTTGGGACAACATCATTTGAAAATGTATATTTGTGAAACTACTCCAAATCCATATGTCCTACCAATGTGTCAGTTATGTTCATTACCTTAGAGTCAAATCTAGTGGAACTATTTTCCCTTGATACTTATATTTCATTGTGTAAGGAACTTGTTCTTGTTTTAATCTCTTAGACCTGGCTCTCTTTTTTATTCCCTCATATATTCCCTTAGCAGAAACATCCTCAATATGTACTTCCTCTTCAGAGTCAAACATTTGTTAGTTATCCTGCAATTTTCTATTATTAGGAAAAGAAGAAAGATATATGAAGAGTAGCTTAAAACATGAAAATTCATATGACATCCATATCAATTCAAGTTAGAATCCAATTTAATAATTTAACTCATCATTTTTGGGCCTTAGGTTAAAAAAAAACCAAGAACTTAGTCATTTCAAACCATAAGATGAATTATGTCAAGTGTTAGGATCAGGTCATAACCAGGTACCATACCTATGTTTAAAAAAGTTTACTGAAATTCCAAAGTCTGACTTTGCAGTGTTCAGAAGTCAGAATTGGGATCGGGTCATGGATAGGTAGCTAGACACATGATAGTCGGGTATTGGTGTGTAGTCCAATCTCGCAATGTGAATGACAGTCAGGATCAGGCTGTGATTGGGAAGTGGTAGTTAACCAAAAAAATTAATTGATGGGATCTTGTAGAGTTTTGATCCTAACTTTGAATCAGACTATAGGATCGGGTTGTTATTTGGAACCATACCCATCCAAAATGGACAAGTGTTAGTAACCTCCCGAGTTCCAAACCTGATAAGACATCGGGAGTCAGGATCAAGACTTCGTCATGAACTAAGCCTTAAAATGCACACTGGGAATAGGTCAACTTTGAGTTTCGATGCTGACAACATGTCAAGAATGAAGATCGAGGTATTTTCATGTCCATGTACCAATCGATGAGTTGAAGGTTTGGTGTCAAAATAATTTTTGACCTGATAGTAATGTGGGGGTTGGGAGCGGGACTTTGGAACAACACTTAGTAAAAAATTTAAACCAAACTCATGGTATCAGTCCAAACCCCGATCTTGATAGTAATGTGGGGATTAGACGAGTGGAGGAACTAACACCAAGCAATATACAAACCTAAGTGTTGGTTTGATTCCCAACCCTGATATACATGCGGGGATCGGGAATCAAAAGGGTGATGGATAACGAAGGCGATAACAAATATAACAGTATCTAAAACATGCCTTCGAGACTGGGTTATGTGTGGGATCAAGAAATTTTGATTTATAATGGAAAACAATTCAAAATTGGAAATTCAAAACAATCCAACTTGAACATAGACCAAAACCATAGACAACTAGGGCACAACGAGATGGACAATCCCATGACCAAAACAAAAAATGATGACACAAGAGCATGAAAGAACACACAATGAACCCAACACAAGTTCAAGAGTGAAGGAAGACACACCAAATGGTGCGAAATAAAACACAGAGAGGAAAAAAAAAATTGAATGATGAAAAGAAAAATGCAAAGAAAAGAAAAAAAACACATGAGACAAAAAGCACCCAGAATGGAAGAAAAAACAAGAAAATAAGGACAAAAATAGAAACAAGAACACCTACCTTCAAACACACCCAAGAATTCTAGTAGCACATTGGAAAATCGTAGTGAACTCCTCACACCCTAGCTCACAGTTGCTATCATTCTCATTGCAAAAATCTTCAAAGAAGAATGGACAAAAATTGAGGAGTGAGATTTAAACCCGTTCAAGTGTGCGAGTAGTTATGACATTAATGACGGGTTGGTGGGGTCTCAGGATTCGAGTGAAGTCATAAATACAAGGTGCAAGAATGAAGGTAAGTGGAAGTTAGGGTCAAGGAATGGACCAAGACTGAACTTTCAAAAGGTGCAAAGTTTAGTCGAGGGCCTGCAGCCCGAAACTTGACGAACAAAATAAAAATGAGGATCAGAATCAGGTCATGAGATGAACCTAGAACTTTGAAAAGTTCAAAGTGCAAGTCATGGTCTGAAGTCTGATCCCAAAGGTGCAAATTTTAGTCACAGTCTGAAGTCCGATCTTGAAATGAACAAAGACATGAAGGGAGTTGGACATCGGTATTGAGCCAAAAATAGGAACAAGAACTTTGAAAAGTTCTTGGTTCTAGTTCCAGTCTAAAACTTGACTTTGACACAAGCAAAACACACAAGGAAAAAGAGGGGCTAGAATTAGGACATGCACAAAAACTTATACTTCACAAAGCAACAAGCGTGAGTGTTGGTACACGATCCGAACCCGAATGAACAAAGAAGAGACAAGGAAAAAGACGGGGTCAGGACTGGGACATGAACATCAAATTGAACCTTGTGAAAAGTAAAGAGTGCATGTTCCTTCCTAAAATCTGAACCTGACAAGAAAAATAAATAAGGACTTAGGAGAAAAATAACTCCTAAGACCCAAACAAGAACACCAAGGAGAAACAAATACAAGGGGGACCAATTTTTACCCAAAAAAATATGGGGTGGTTATGCAAGGCATAACAATTGGCGACTCAGCTAGGAAAATGGTTTACCCATTTTTAAGATGCTGAAGAATTTAGTCACCCAGAACCTCTAGTTCATGAACATTTTAACTCAAGTACGACCAGTCATGATAAATAAGGTTCATCTGGAATCTCAAACATAAATCAACAATAACCACTTCGAATCTGAGTGTGTGCATGTATGCTGCATCTCTTTCCCTAAAGTTTCTTCATACCCCTAAATAACTACATTTATGATTTAGGCTACGTGAGTTCAACCATTTTGATTGTCGTGCAATGATATCCTGGGTATTGCTCTATTTCCTACCAGGCATCTATAGCACCGATGGAGATACCTTTCATTCTCTCAAAGCATTGCTCTACTGCTAGCCATACATCCATAGCCTCTGTAGAGATACTTGAATTACCCTTCTCATATTAATTTTTTCCATCATTTAATGGTTCTCTTTTCTTTTCTTTTGTATAGGATTCACTTGAAGAAATTATTTTTTATCTTTTCTCAATACTCAGATATAACATCCTGAAATTTGGGTTGAGAACTACAATGGACCTCATGATAGTCACCTTGAGACAAATAGGCCTTTATGTAAATAGATGTTTCTATCTATTTTGTGACAAATTCAACTGTGGTTTATGAGATCACTTACAATATACCTGTTTGTTCTTAATCTTTCATATTGTTATTAAAAAGAACACAATACATGGGTCTTGAAATTAAAAATTTCAATAGACATACCTTAAAATACCTAAACCAATTTCTCTCCTAGTACCTTCAGTATACTTTGAATAACCACCCCTTCATTCTAAAATGGAGAAAATGAAGGTCATGGAGAAACAAAAGAATAGAAACACAAACAACAACAACAAAAAAACCAACAACGAACAAACAAAGCAACAAACCAAAAAATAACTAATTGCATACATACAACCAAACAAAGCATTAGACCCTCATGGGCCAAAATAATGTTTGAGAAACTATCCATTGATAGGAAATGAAATAGGCTCTCCTATTAAATTACTCAACAAAAAGGAATTCTCACCAAGGATTTCAACAATTTGATATGGACCCAACCAAATTTGATAAAACTTTTGGTGATCACCTTTCCTTTCCCTGGGTTTATCCCATAGTAGCACAAGGTCTAATATTTTGAAAGCTTTAATTTTGGTTCTTTTGTCAAACCAATGTTTGAAAACAACCTGATGTTTGGAAAACTATTGGAGAGAAACATCCCTCTGTTCTTCCAGACTAAGTAAACTAGTCAGTTGAACCTCTATCCTATCATCATTTGAATAAAACTCCTGCATGAACCAAAGAATGGGTATCTATAGATAGATAGGGAAAATGGGGTCTTGGCCATAGACTAGCTTAAATGGTGAGTTTCCTAAGGCGACTTTGATTTGAGTTCTATCTGCCCATAAGGAAAACCTCAGCTGATTGTGCCAATCCCTAGGATTACTCTCTAATAACTTCTTAATTACCTCCAATAAATTATTGTTAGTAGACTCTACTACACCATTACCCTATGGGAAGTAATTAGAAGAGTATTTAAACACAATTTTATGCTCATATTCCCACTAAATAAATTTTGTAGAAGAAAATTTAGGGCCATTATCACATACCAGGGTGAACGATACTCCAAACTTGGTAATGATGCATTCGTTTAGGAACTTAATGACAACTTCAATGGTGTTGTTCTTGCAAGGTTGAGCCTCAATATAGCCAGTATAATAATCTGTTGCCATCAAAATGAACCTATGGTCTGTAGACGAATTCAGATTAATCACCTCAACAAAGTCTAATTCCCATTGGGCGAATGGCCTTACCTCATGATGTAGTCAAGGTAGGAGGATCCAATTAAGGACTATCCTCCCTTGTAGCCTTAATTGGATCCTCCCACCTTGACTGCATCACCTCATATATCGGTTGTAGGTGTAAGAGCTGAAAAATGGAGGATTCTATGGAATAAGAATCACCATCTCATACTCAGTTAAGTATAGTAATCTATTGCCATCAAAGAGAACTCACACTAGGTAGCATTACTTAGCATTTCCACAAGTGAACCAATTGTTGCCATTGCATCAATAGCTTTGTTACTATCTTGAGGAATCTACTCAAAAGAAATTGATGTGAAATAGGCCTTGAAATCATCCACCATTCTTTTGTAAGGCATCAATTTTTCATCTTTTTTTTTACAGTCATCATTGGCTTGTCTGATCACTAGCTGAGAGTCACCAAGAACACGCAACTCAAGGATTTTCCACTGTACAGCTATACGGAGGCTAGAAAGTAATGCCTCATATTCTGCAATATTGTTGTTACATGGAAACTGAATTACAAAAGTTTTTAGATGAATTATGATAAGAATATGCATGGGGGGCATCCAAGTTTGCATAGAATTATAAATGGTTATGGGGTAATCCGAACAATCTCCCTAGAGTGGATTATTATTCTTAAATTTCCAAACACGTAACTTGTGTTTACAGCAACTCTGGACAGCCCCAAAGAAGCATTAAAATCTGATGCCTTGTCTTTCCCTTTTTCTTTGCTAGTCTCAGCTTGTGGTCCACTATGTGATAGTCCTCTCAAAACCATGTTCTTACCTTCTTATTTGAATTTAAGCTCTAATGTCTGAAAATTCAAGGTGAATTCCCCCAAAGAATGTAGCCATTGAATGCCCATAGCTACATCTATGTCTCCAATGTTAACCACATAGAAGTCCTCCTTAATTTCATGTCCTCCCAATAGGATGCTCAACTGGGGAACCATCCTATACATTGAATTATAAAGCCATCAACTACCATAACCTTAAACCCACCAATCTCTTATGTCTGAAGTCCTCTCCAGTGTGGTTTTGGATTGGATTGTAAGGTTCTCTAGCATTGCTTGAGGACAGGAAATCTTTGGGAAGGGCGGATTGTAATGTCCCCATTTTATAACACCTTCTATCAGTTAGGGTTGATTAGGGAACACTTACTATTTTTAGTAAGTTCTAATTTCAGCAGGGGGTCTGGTACAATTTTTTAGCCTTTGGTGATTCGTCTCGTACATCTCAATATCTCTTTGTCACATGTTTCTAGGTGCATTACTACTATTTTTAGTACTTACTAAAATAAGTAAGTCCATTAGGGTTGACCAGTCTTGGTAGGCTAGCCCTGGTCAGGCTAGTTAGTGTTTCATATTTAGTGGATTAAGTCACTTCGAGGGATTTATTTTATTATTTGAGAGTACTTTGGGAAATGTGTTTTAAAAAAAGTGACTTTATAATGTTTAATTTAAAAAAGGACACATAAGGGGGACTTATTTTAATAAAGTGACCATGGGGCACCCATTCTTATGACTTAAGGTTGTTTTTAAGTATTAATAATATTATTCTTCCTTGGGCACCCAAACTTTGGAGGGAATATTAAAATTAAAAGTTTAAATCTATTGCTAGAGTTTTGGTGTGGAATTTTTAGGGTTGCTGGAGAGACTTAATAAAAGTTCATGAGGAGGCATGTTTTGATTATGGATTTTTGAATATTTTGGAGGACTAGCTGGGAGCTTGGCTCTGGCTTGAATTTTGACTTGTTGAGATGAAAACCTCTTGAAGCTCACCTTTCTTATTGTGTGAAAGACCACATCAAGAGAGGATTAGGGGAGCTTCATTCAAGAACTTCATTGGTGCTTTCAAGATTTACCTAGGGCTAATGATGGGTATTTTTGATATATTTTGAGTTGTAATTTGATGGTTTTTAATTGTTATTTCCAGAGGAAGAATTTGGTGAGAGTTCCAATCAATTTGGGTGAGCTTTTGGCTTTTTTTTTTTCTGAAGTCTCATGTGGTGCCTGGGAACCCATATTATTGTCATTAAATAGAAATGGAGGGAGACTTCAAAATGGTCACTTATTGGAACCAAGTATGCCCACGCCATGGAGTAACTGAAGTCAGCGACATTCATCAAAATGGGAGCTAAAAATTGGGGAACTAAACCTAGGTAAGTACTCACAACCTACTGCCCTAACTCAGAATCAACCAAATCACCAAGAAGTATCTACATAAGCAACTCAAGAAGGTGTGGGAAGAAATTGTTAACTCATGAATCAACTAGATTAGTAGGAGAAGTGAACAAATAGTGAGCTAAATAAACATTCCCTAACACCAAATCATGACTCTCCCAAACAGAATCTAGTACAACTCAACTGTTGGTCACAAATCAGAGTTGTGTGTAAGCTAGTCGGGACGTTTGCTCGGGATTCAAAGTTGAAGGTAATCCCACTAGAGCATTCATGATTCAACACTTCACTACTAGAAGTTGCACATGGATCCCATACCTTGTTGTTTTCATCAAATTTAGTGCTGCAACTAGAGGTATTTCCTTCTTCCAACTTGAAAATTGGGTTGTCATAAACCCTATCAGATCGTATATCGAATAAAGGGTTGTTAAAAAACATCTGTTGACCATCATCATGAGATGATTGTGAATCCAAATCAACAAAGCTATTAACTTCATACTTAGGATCAACTATAATTATGTCAAATAGGTATGCATCATGTCATAAAAGATAGTGGTCATTGCGTGTTGGTATGTAGCTCTGACAATTTTCAACCCAAAGGGCATGACATTCCAACAGAAGGTTCCCCAAGGACAAGTGAATGTTATCTTAATTTGATCTTTAGGAGCAATTTTAATCTAATTGTAACCTAAGAAACCATCCATGAGGGATAAAATTTCATGTCCTATTGTTAAATCCACTATCATGTCAATGTTTGGAAGTGGGAGGTCATCCCTAGGACAAGATTTCTTTAAATCTCTGAAGTCTATGCAAAATCACATGCCCCCATCAGGTTTTGAAACTGGTACTAAATTTGAAATCATCAACATACACATTCTTATCATAATCCATCTAGCAACTTTTGTAATTCAATTTCCATGTACCCACAATATTGCAAAATAATAAAGTTGCTACATTGTAAGAAGAGGATTATGATAAAAATGATAAAAGAGGAGAGACAAATGCATGGTGAAGGGTTTATGAATAATGAAAAATGATTAAATGGATTTAAATGTGCATGAACATGATTTAATAATTATTTAATATGGATTTAACTGAATATGGATTATTATTATTTGATTTTAATGATTTAATTATTTAGCGAAATATGAACATGTTGATGCAAATGGTTTATGTAATGTAGATGATTGTCGAGAATGATTTACGTCATGAATGGATGCAAACAATATATGAATGCTCATGATTTATGCAAAAAATGCATTATGAATGATGATGATTGGAGGGACAATTATTTAATATTTTAATAGTTTGATGGTTTAATGAAATGCAATATGAAGTGAATGATTTATGCAAACAAAGTGATTAAATGATAATTTAGTTTATTATGAAATGATAGTTGATGACCATTCAAATTTATTATGAAAATGATATGGATGATAATAAACGATTATTATTTATTATGAAAACAGACATGAACGATAATGCAAACAGACATGGATGTTTATGAAATGGATTATGAACATAAATGAATGGGAATGATCATTTATGCAAATGGTTAGTGAACAACCATGAGACGGTTTAATGATTTGATGAAAATTCATGAATAGAAGAAAGTATTGAATGAATTGATTAAGTAAATAATAATATCTATTTAATCATTAGAAAAATATTGTGACGATTATGAGGACAAATTTGAGTGTCTACATTTTACCCCTCTTTGAGGCAATGCAACTTGTCACGTTTTTTCAAAGAAAAAGATTGATCAACGAATACATGCCCCAAATATATCCTGGTAAGGATTATGATAAGAATGATATGTCCCCTCGAGAGATTGATCCTGGTAAGGATTATGATAAGAATGTGTGAGCTAAAAAATGGAGGATTCTATGGAATAAGAATATCCATCTCACACTCACCTCGATTGAGCCATTCAAATTAAAACAAAACCAGAATGAAAACAACCTTCTAAACTATGGAAATTATTTTAAATGAAATCATTCTCCATTGTCCCCCTATCACCAAGATCTTTTTTTATGCATTTTCTCTCAAATTTTGTGAGCATAAAATGCAGTAAAGAGGCTATAATGAATGGGAAAATACAATCAAGATGTAAAGATGATATGAGTATGCAAATTCGTGGGGGTGAAAATGAGAGAGGAATCCCATTTAAATAGGTGTCTTTTAGGATGGAGAGGTTTTTGAGAGGGAATTGTGGGATAAAAGGTTCACAAGAGGGAAATTTAAATATCGCACGTTATGTAATTAAATGAAATGCATGTGAGTGAAAATGATAAAAGAGGAGAGACAAATGCATGGTAGAGAGTTTATGCATAATGAAAAATGATTAAATTGGTTTAAATGTGCATGAACATGATTTAATAATGATTTAATATGGATTTAATAGAATATGGATTATTATGATTTCATTTTAATGATTTAATTATTTACCGATATATGAACATGTTGATGCAAATGGTTTATGTAATGTAGATGATTGTCGAGAATGATTTATGTCATGAATGGATGTGAATGATACATGAATGCTCATGATTTATGCAAAAATTCATTATGAATGATGATGATTGGATGAAAAATTATTTAATATTTTAATGGTTTGATAGTTTATTGAAATGCAATATGAAGTGAACAATTTATGCAAACAAAGTGATTAAATGATAATTTAGTTTATTATGAAATGATAGTTGATGAGCATTAAAATTGATTATGAAAATGATATGCATGATAATAAATGATTATGTTTTATTATGGAAATGGACATGAATGATAATGCAAACATACATGGATGGAAATGAATGGAAATGATCGTTTATACAAATGGTTAGTAAATGACCATAAGACGGTTTAATGATTTGATGAAATGTATGAATAGAAGAAAGTAATGAATGAATTGATTAAGTAAATAATAATATCTATTTAATCAATAGACGAATATTGTGACGATTATGAGGATAAATTTGATTGTCTACATTTTTCCCCTCTTTGAGACGATCCAGCTTGTCGCGTTGTTTCAAAGAAAAAGATTGATCAACTGATACATGTCGCCAAGATATCCTGTTAAAGATTATGATAAGAATGTGTGAGCTGAAAAAATGGAGGATTCTATGGAATAAGAATATCCATCTCACACTCACCTCAATGGATCCATTCAAATTAAAAACAAAACCAGAATGAAAACAAACTTCTAAACTATGGAAATAACAAACTTCTAAACTATGGGAATGATTTTAAATGAAATCATTCTCCATTGTCTCCCTATCACCAAGATCTTTTTTTATGCATTTTCTCTCAGATTTTGTGAGCACAAAATGCAGTAAAGAGGCTATGATGAATGGGAAAATGCAATCAAGATGTAAAGATGATATGAGTATGCAAATTTGTGGGGGTGAAAATGAGAGAGGAATCCCATTTAAATAGGTGTCTTTTAGGATGGAGAGGTTTTTGAGAGGGAATTGTGGGATAAAAGGTTCACAAGAGGGAAATTTAAATATCGCACGTTATGTAATTAAATGAAATGCATGTGAGTGAAAATGATAAAAGAGGAGAGACAAATGCATGGTGGAGAGTTTATGCATAATGAAAAATGATTAAATTGGTTTAAATGTGCATGAACATGATTTAATAATGATTTAATATGGATTTAATGGAATATGGATTATTATGATTTCATTTTAATGATTTAATTATTTAGCGAAATATGAACATGTTGATGCAAATGGTTTATGTAATGTAGATGATTGTCGAGAATGATTTATGTCATGAATGGATGTGAATGATATATGAATGCTCATGATTTATGCAAAAATTCACTATGAATGATGATGATTGGATGAAAAATTATTTAATATTTTAATGGTTTGATAGTTTAATGAAATGCAATATGAAGTGAACAATTTATGCAAACAAAGTGATTAAATGATAATTTAGTTTATTATGAAATGATAGTTGATGAGCATTAAAATTGATTATGAAAATGATATGCATGATAATAAATGATTATGTTTTATTATCAAAATGGACATGAATGATAATGCAAACATACATGGATGGAAATGAATGGGAATGATCGTTTATACAAATGGTTAGTAAACGACCATAAGACGGTTTAATGATTTGATGAAATGTATGAATAGAAGAAAGTAATGAATGAATTGATTAAGTAAATAATAATATCTATTTGATCAATAGACGAATATTGTGACGATTATGAGGATAAATTTTATTGTCTACATTTTTCCCCTCTTTCAGACGATCTAACTTGTCGCGTTGTTTCAAAGAAAAAGATTGATCAACTGATACATGTCGCAGAGATATCCTGTTAAAGATTATGATAAGAATGTGTGAGCTGAAAAATGGAGGATTCTATGGAATAAGAATATCCATCTCACACTCACCTCAATGGATCCATTCAAATTAAAAACAAAACCAGAATGAAAACAAACTTCTAAACTATGGAAATAACAAACTTCTAAACTATGGGAATGATTTTAAATGAAATCATTCTCCATTGTCTCCCTATCACCAAGATATTTTTTTATGCATTTTCTCTCAGATTTTGTGAGCAAAAAATGCAGTAAAGAGGCTATGATGAATGGGAAAATGCAATCAAGATGTAAAGATGATATGAGTATGCAAATTCGTGGGGGTGAAAATGAGAGAGGAATCCCATTTAAATAGGTGTCTTTTAGGATGGAGAGGTTTTTGAGAGGGAATTGTGGGATAGAAGGTTCACAAGAGGGAAATTTAAATATCGCACGTTATGTAATTAAATGAAATGCATGTGAGTGAAAATGATAAAAGAGGAGAGACAAATGCATGGTGGAGAGTTTATGCATAATGAAAAATGATTAAATTGGTTTAAATGTGCATGAACATGATTTAATAATGATTTAATATGGATTTAATGGAATATGGATTATTATGATTTCATTTTAATGATTTAATTATTTAGCAAAATATGAACATGTTGTTGCAAATGGTTTATGTAATGTAGATGATTGCCGAGAATGATTTATGTCATGAAAGGATGTGAATGATATATGAATGCTCATGATTTATGCAAAAATTCATTATGAATGATGATGATTGGATGAAAAATTATTTAATATTTTAATGGTTTGATAGTTTAATGAAATGCAATATGAAGTGAACAATTTATGCAAACAAAGTGATTAAATGATAATTTAGTTTATTATGAAATGATAGTTGATGACCATTAAAATTGATTAAGAAAATGATATGCATGATAATAAATGATTATGTTTTATTATGGAAATGGACATGAATGATAATGCAAACATACATGGATGGAAATGAACAGGAATGATCGTTTATACAAATGGTTAGTAAACGACCATAAGACGGTTTAATGATTTGATGAAATGTATGAATAGAAGAAAGTAATGAATGAATTGATTAAGTAAATAATAATATCTATTTAATCAATAGACGAATATTGTGACGATTATGAGGATAAATTTGATTGTCTACATTTTTACCCTCTTTGAGATGATGCAGCTTGTCGTGTTGTTTCAAAGAAAAAGATTGATCAATTGATACATGTCGCAGAGATATCCTGTTAAGGATTATGATCAGAATGTGTGAGCTGAAAAATGGAGGATTCTATGTAATAAGAATATCCATCTCACACTCACCTCAATGGATCCATTCAAATTAAAAACAAAACCATAATGAAAACAAACTTCTAAACTATGGGAATGATTTTAAATGAAATCATTCTCCATTGTCTCCCTATCACCAAGATCTTTTTTTATGCATTTGCTCTCAGATTTTGTGAGCACAAAATGCAGTAAAGAGGCTATGATGAATGGGAAAATGCAATCAAGATGTAAAGATGATATGAGTATGCAGATTCGTGGGGGTGAAAATGAGAGAGGAATCCCATTTAAATAGGTGTCTTTGAGGATGGAGAGGTGTTTGAGAGGGAAATGTGGGTTAAAATGTTTGCAAGAGGGAAATTTAAATATCACACGTTATGTAATTAAATGAAATGCATGTGAGTGAAAATGATAAAAAAATGAGAGACAAATGCATGGTGGAGGGTTTATGAATAATGAAAAATGATTAAATGGATTTAAATGTGCATGAACATGATTTAATAATGATTTAATATGGATTATTATGAATTTGATTTTAATGATTTAATTATTTAGCAAAATATGAACATGTTGATGAAAATGGTTTATGTAGCGCGGATCATTGTCGAGAATGATTTATGTCATGAATGGATGTGAATGATATATAAATGCTCATGATTTATGAAAAAATGAATTATGAATGATGATGATTGGATGAAGAATTTATTAATATTTTAATGGTTTGATGGTTTAATGAAATTCAATATGAAGTGAACTATTTATGCAAATGAAGTGATTAAATGATAATTTAGTTTATTATGAAATGATAGTTGATGACCATTCAAATTGATTATGAAAATTATATGGATGATAATAAATGATTATGATTTATTATGGAAACAGACATGAATGATAATGCAAACACACATGGATGTTTATGAAAAAAATTGTGAACAAAAATGAATGGGAATGATCATTTATGCAAATAGTTAGTGAATGACCATGGGACAGTTTAATGATTTGATGAAATGCATGAATAGAAGAAAGTATTGAATGAACTGATTAAGTAAATAATAATATCTATTTAATCAATAGATGGATATCATGACGATTATGAGGACAAATTTGAGTGTCTACATTTTTACCCTCTTTGAGACAATCCAACTTGTTGTGTTGTTTCAAAGAAAAAGATTGATCAACTGATACATGCCCTAGAGATATCTTGGTAAGGATTATGATAAGAATGATATGCCCCCTCAAGAGATTGATCAAATAGATTGTAAGAAGATTAATCTCTTGATAGATGTCTAGAAAATGATTAGATACTTGATATTGCACAAGTGATAAAGTGATAATGTACATTTGATGGAGATGCACAATTGATAGGCGTAACTAAATAATGGATGGAAATGATTAGTATAGCTAGGTTGATGAGTTGATGAAGCTGATTGAGCTGATTAAGCTGATTGAGAATCATTCTTATGCAAGACAAGTTGATGCAATTATTGATTGATTGATTAAGGGAACATGAGATTTCAAGAAGCAAGTCAATTGATTTGAGGTTTGATTCAAGAGACATATATCAGTTAGATAAAGCACTTGATTGATTTCTCTATGACAAGAAAGATGAAGAAAATGAAATGCAAGAAATGGTAGATAAAAGAAATGCAAGATGGAAGAAAATGAAGGTGATGAAGCCTCTTATTAGTACTTGTCATCAGACAATACTATTGCATTGAGTTTTGTTTTTCTTAGTTCATTATTTATTAATAAGTTAGCTTTCAACAATCAAAAACTATAAATTTTTTTGAAAAAAAAATAAATTCAATTTTGTAAAGTGAACTTACAAAATATTTAATTAAATGGGTATGTGCAAGATCATCATGGAAAAAATAGGCCCTTAAGTGGCAAAAAATTCAGAAAAAATTAGAGTTAGGCAACTTGACATAAAATTTGAATAAGTTATCTATATTATTTCAAAAATATGTAAGAATAGAATTTGTAGAAAATTGAATATAGTTTCTAAACTACTAGGTTTACTTAAAAAAAAATCTATTTGGTGATAATTTGAAATTTCAATGAGTACTTAAATTTTAGGGAAAAATAAGAAGTAGGTGTTTGTCCAACCACCCTAACCATAATAAAATGATAAGAAAAATTATAATATTTTAGATATAAGTAGAGGACTCATGTCCCGATGTGATGCATATTTTTTATAAATTTTTCCAAGTAAATAATTAATTATGAATTTTTATTACAACTTTTAAAAATATAAAAACTTGTATGTCTAACCACTTTAACTTGGTCAAAAATTCATGAAATTCATTTTTTTTAAATCTTATAGTATGTGAAGCATATAATGTGACACATGTTTTGGATTCAAAAATGTGATACCGTTTGAAGTTATAGTTTCAATCAACCTATCAATCAGGACTTTAGTCGTAATTCAAATAGAAAATGAATAATAATAATTTATTAAATTCAAAGTAAAGCATAGTTTATATTGGTGGAACACTGAGAATCTTCTTTAAAAACCCTTTTCATTTCATCAATTTTGGATTAGAAAAAAGTCGTCAGCCGCATACCCTACACATACCCATCATATCGCCACTTTTTGGCCCATGATGATCCTGCACATACCCTTTTATAAATTATAAAAGATATTTTTCATCAATATGATTGGCTAAGAAGTTTTGTGTTTTATTGGAGGATTTTTAGGAAAAGTGAAAATGAACTACTATTGTGCCTAGTTTTGAGAAGTAAGAACTATTATTTTTCCTAGTTTTGAGAACTAAGAACTATTATTTTGGCTAGATTTGAGAACTAAGAACTATTATTTTGTGTAGTTTTGAGAACTAAGAACTATTATTTTAGCTACATTCAACCATCGTTTATATAACTTTCATCATTATTTTTCATCATTATTGCACAAAACTATTATATAAATTTTATGTTTAAATAATAATTATTTAATTCTTTCATATACTTATACTATATAATCAATTCATTTTGTTTATATTTTATTTAATATAAAATAATTTAAAATTTTGTTTTTTAAATTTATATTATATAATCAATAAATATTATTTAATATAATATAATAAATTTATAGTGTATTATACATATTATTATGTAACATAATTATTAGATAAATTTTATATTTATATAATTATCATTTTTTCTCTTTTAATTATATTATACTATCATTTGAGTTTTTTTATATATTTATAATATCTTTATAATACCTTTTATTCTATTAATATAAACATGCATTAACATACAATTTACATTATAATGTTAATTATTTATATAGTTTTAGTAAAAATTAACATTAATGTGAAATTTTTAAATATTATGTTAATACTATAATTAACAAAATTAAAATTTAGTTTTATTCACATTAACAAAACTTTCATTTATTTTAATTAAATTTAAAATACTATAGTTAAAATACTATAAAACTTACATTTATTTTTATTAAATTTAAAATGCTATAATTAAAATACTATAAAGGCAAGTACTAGCCACTATGTGGCACTTGTTCCTTTTAAGTTCTTTTATCATCATCGAGCATATTATATCACAAATTAGTATAAGAGTCTAGATAACATGAACATCTAGATGACCTGAATATTGTTTGTGTTTTTATTTAGCAGTAAAGTATAAGCATCTAGGTATAAGAACCTTAGATGACCTGAATACTTATTGCATGGAAGACACTATCAGGCAAGGAATTCTCTCCTCCATAGTAGACTCATAGGTCCTCAATGGTTTTGGATAACCATGTCTTAAGACGAGTCATCTTGTGAATAAGAAATAATCCATAGACAATAAACAAGTGAACATGCCCCATTCTTGCTTCTCTAATCCAAGACATTCTCGAGAAGCTAAAAGACATGCCAAAAAAGATAAAATCATAAAATAATCAAAGATTGACAAACAAACAAGCATCATGCTTCAATGTAAATCTGATTCTTGTCATAGATTATGCGTTTGGTTGGATTTGAAAAGGGGGTTGATGGGTATGTTACAATGTCTAATTGATTGTCAATCTTAACGTGCTTTGATTTTGTTGAAGTTCAAAGTTGTGTGGCGATCTGAAAGTGTCACTATTTTGGAATTTTTTTGAAGTTATGTGATTTTTTTAGGACATTTTATGATTTTTTTGGATTTTTTTTAGGATATTTTATGATTTTTTTGGATTTTTTCAGTACATTTGATGATTTTATGGATTTTTTTTAGGACATTTTCTAATTTTTTTGGATATTTTTCAAGACATTTTATGATTTTTTTGGATTTTTTCAGGACATTTTATGAGTTTTTTGTATTTTTTCAAGACATTTTATGATTTTTTTGGATTTTTCTAAGGACATTTTATGATTTGTTTTGGATTTTTTTAGGACATTTTACATTGAAAAGAGATAAATCATAAGTGTGCCAACAAAAAAAGAGGGTAGTTTCTCTAACCGTTAGATGCTCAATATCCTAACTCATGGATAAGGTTGAGGAAATGCCCTAGTGAGGAATAGGACCAACCTAGTATGCATGGCAAAGCAGGAAAGCAAGGGGACTATTGAACAATTCACAAGCCATGGTGAGTGTGAAAAGGGCCTTATGAAGTGGAGGGTGAATGAAAATGGGATGAAAAGATCTAGTAGAGCTCCAAAGGAAAGAGGAGAAAATCATCTACACATGGCGCCAATTTCTCAGTTTTCACCATGGTACTTGCTCAAGGCACCACAAAAGTGGTTTTCACCATTGAACGAATTGGTTTCTCTTGATGTTTTTTTTCATCATTTTTAAAAAAATAAAAATAAAATTTCATGACTTTTTTCCATTTTTTTGTATTTTTGAGGAATTTTTAAAAGAGTGTACCCTCTGAAGTACTCAGGTGTCAAACTTACGAATGTGCATACTATTGATGGGATCGCTAAGAAATTCACCTTCTAGAGTAGATATTTGGTATACCCCAAATCCATACACAATAGTGATAATGTATGGACCCAACCAGTTAGGCTCAAATTTACCCTTCTTTTCTTTTTCTTGTTGATTACGAGGATTTTCACGAAGGAAAAGATCCCCAATATCGAATGTTTTTGGTTTCACTTCCTAGTTATAACTTCAACACATCTACTTCTGGTATGCTCTAAGATGATTGAAAGAAGTTTGTCTTTGTTCATCCAATAGTTCTAATTCTTACAAACGAGAAACTTAGTATTCTTGATCACGGATTTGATTATGCAAGGTGACCTGCAAAGAGGGCAGCTTGACCTCGATGGGCAAGATGGCTTTAGATCCATAGACAAGGGCATATGGGGTAGCACCTGTGGGAGTGTGGACACTCATGTGGTAATCCCACAAGGTAGGAGTTAGTTGAATATGCCAATCTTGACTAGCTTCATTGACCATCTTTTTAAGAATTTTGACAATGGTTTTGTTAGAAGCCTCAGCCTAGTCGTTACCTTGAGGATAGTAAGGTGTGGAAAAATTATGTTGTATATGGAATTTCTCACAGAGTTCACAGACATTCTAATTCTTGAACGGATGACCATTATATGTGATAATGGATAAAGGAACACCATAATGACAAATGATATAATTTAGTATGAAAGTGGACATTTTTTTTCCAGTAATATGAGTGAGGGGAACAACTTCAATCCATTTTATGAAATAGTCTATGGCAACGAGAATGAACTTATGACCATTGGATGAAGGTGGATGGATCTTTCCCATGAGATTGAGTCCCCACTGATAAAAGGGCCATGGTGTAGCAAGAGATTACAATTCATGTGCAGGAGCATGTATCAAGTCCGCATGTTTTTGACACTGCTTGCATTTTTTAACAAACTGATAAGCATCCTTTTCCATTGTAGGCCAATAATAACCCATATCCAAGAATTTCTTAGCTAAGGTAAGACTGCTAGAATGTGCCCCACATATACCTTCTTGTACTTCTTGTAAAGGATTTTTGACTTTGTCATGCTCAAGACATCTGAGTAGAGTACCATCAAGACCTTGGTGGTAAATGGTATCTACTAAGATTACGTAGCAGGAAGCTTAACGGATAAAGGTTTTACGAGATTTATTGGATAGGTCTATTGGCAAGGTGTTACCCCGAAGATAGGTGTAAACATCCCCATACCATTGGGAATTAGGACCAATGATAAGGAAGATCATTTTAGATTGAGGTACATTGTAAGAAGGTTCCAAAAGAGGCTCTACCAAGAACTCACAGTAGGCGGCATTACTTGGAATTTCTACAAGTGAACCAATTTTTTCCATTGCATCAAAAGCTCTATTACTATCTTGAGGAATTTTATCAAAAGAAATTGATGTGAAATAGGCCTTGAAATCATCCACCATTCATTTGTAAGGCATCAATTTTTCATCTTTTGTTTTATAGTCATCATTAACTTGTCTAATTACTAGTAGAGAGTCACCAAGAGCATGCAACTCTAGAATTTTCCATTGCACGACCATACGGAGCCCAAAAAGTAATGCCTCATATTTTTCAATATTGTTGGTACATGGAAACTATATCTTATAAGCTTTAGGCATACAATTACCTTGCAGAATGACAAAGAGAATTCCAACACTAGAACCACCTTGTGTGAAGGAGCCATCAAAATATAAAGTCGAAAGATGCGTAGATTCCATGTTGAAGATTTATTCATCAGGAAATTCTATAATAAGAGGATGATTATCTATCATAGGAGCATCGATGAGTTGATCTACTATAGCTTGTCCTTTGATTTCTTTTCTTTCTACGTGTTCAATATCAAACTTGTGAAGAATCATCACCCATTTATTTAATTGTCCTATGAGTACTACTTTATTTAAAAGGTACTTAAGAGGATCAATTTTTGCAATGACCTTGGTTTAGTGTGTAAGAATGTAATTTTGTAGCTTTTTTGATGCAAAAACTATGACAATACACACTCTTTTAGTAGGACTATAATTGAGCTTATATCCCACTAAAGTACCACTGATACAATAGATTGCACATTCCTTTCCTTCAGAATCATGTTGTGCCAAAAGTTCCCCTAGTGCTATGGTGGTTATGGATATATATAGAAGTAAAGGCTTGTCATTTTAGGAGGTACTAATACTGGCAGTGTGATCAGATACTCTTTGATTTTATGAAAAACTTGTTCACACTAGTCATCCCATCTAAATGGAACATTTTTGTTTAACAAATGTTGAAAGGGTTGACATTTATTTATGATTTGTGCTCTAAAATGATAGATAGATTGAAGTTTCCCTTGTAATGATCTCAACTGACTGATATTCTTAGGTGGAGGCATTTCAAGTATAGCCTTTATTTTTAAAGAATCAACTCCAATTCCTTTAGATGAGACAATGTATCCAAGGAGTTTCCTAGAGGTTACCTTGAAGGCACATTTCTTTGGATTCAACTGGACCTTGTATTGTTCTAATCTTGTGAAAATTTTATCCATGATCTCTAGATGTCTAGCTCTCATGTAATATTTTCCCAACAAATCATCTACATAGGCTTCCAAATAGGTATGCATCATTTCATGAATGATAGTGGTCATTGCACCTTGGTAGGTAGCTCCAATATTCCTTGACCCAAAGAGAATGACATTCAAATAGAGGGTTCCCCAAGGACAACTGAATGTCATCTTAATTTGATCTTCAGGAGCAATTTTAATCTGATTGTAGCCTGAGAAACTGTCCATGAGGGATAACATTTCATGCCCTATTGTCAAATCCACTATCATGTCAATGTTTGGAAGTGGGAAGTCATCCTTAAGACAAGCTTTGTTTAAATTTTTGAATTTTGTACAAACTCGAATGCCCCCATCAGTTTTTGAAACTGGCAATAAATTTTAAATCCAATCAACATAGTCAATAGGTCTTATAAATCCCATATCTAGCAATTTTTGTAATTCAACTTTTACCAATAGAGCAATGTGCTGGTGCATTTTTCTCAACTTCTGTTTAACAGGTTTTTCCCTTAGTGGCAAAGATAAGTGATGCATTACTAAATCTGGATCAATTCCTAGCATATCTGCATAGGACCATGCAAAGTTAACTTTTCTTTCCTTATAAAACTATATATGCTCCATTCTCTCTTTAGGTGTTAATGATTCTGCTAGATGAATTATCTTTGGTCTTTCTTCTATACCTAGATTAGCTGGTATTTCCTTCTCCACCAGCATAGATGATTTTTCATGATATAATGCTAAGGGAAGTGTGTCAATCCTTTCATCCTTAGGTTCCTTAGAAAGGTTTTCACCCTTGGATATGTCCTTTAGTTTTACTTTTTTTGGGTCTAATAGCGTCACCAAGCAGTTTTCACTAGAAGACCAATTTATATTTTCAACAATTTTGTGACTAAAAGGCTTGGCACTCCCCCCAGAGTCAACTGGACTATTGAGTTCTATGATGAATCCTACTTTATGATCCTCAAGAGGTGTGTCTTCTCATGCTCCCAGAAATTTTATGACTGCCTCATCATTTTCAAATACATCCAATTATGGCAGTCCCTTCTGATCAAAATCAATGAGTTAAGAGTGAACCAGGGGTAAAGGATCATGATTTGAGTCAAGAGTTTGAATGGATTCAAGGGTAAAAATATTATGATTGGGTTCAGGGATAGAGACACTATCATAGTAATAAATTTCAATGAAGTCATCGATGGCACTTTCCTCTTTTGTGTGTGTAGCATTAGAAGACTCCACTTCCTTACTTGAAGTACACACGCTACTCAAGGTCTTATCTTTGTACGCATCATATCCTAAACTAGGGACTTTTTGCATATGAATAAGTTGTATTGGTTCCAAGATACCCTGTTTCTATAAGCCAAGAGGACTTTTACCATCATATCCCATTTGTTTCATAAGATCAAATCCTTTACCATATTGTTCAACATGTATCTTTGTTTCAGTTTGTTCTCTTTTTGTATTTTCATCTTTGTATAACCATTCTAGGAGATTAGCTTCTTCTGTTCCATTGTAGAGGGCTCCCCATTTTTTGAAAGTAGTTGATTTACAAATCATTTTAGTATCTACATATAATGTGGTCTTAGTCATCTATGGTTTGTCATAGGTGTGGGGAGATAAAGGTAGCTTTCCAATGCAACGGGCATGATTCAAAGTATATTCCCCTACTCCTTGTTCTTTTACTTGTATTTTGATCTCAACTTCATTGGATTTTGAGGAGGATGCTTTTAAGGACTCAGGATCAACATATGCTTGGGAAGAAAATTCTGCACAATTGCTTGGGATTGTGATTTCAGTTTTAAGACTTAGATTATGGAAATACGTGAGATGGTTTGGATCTCCTTGTCCTGTGATTTCAACACCATTGTATGGGAATTTAATGCATTGGTGGTATGTAGAAGGTACTACTTTCATTACATGAATCCAAGGTCTTCCAAGGAGGATATTATAGGTAGAGTAATTGATCCTTTAGATGAGCATTCCACTTCATCATATGCCTTTATGGTAATCTTTTTACTTGGATCAACTACATTTTTAGAGAAGCCTAATTTTTTTATCAATTCTTGAGTACAAATATTAAGGCCTACTCCTCTATCTATCAAAACTCACTTGATCTTAACATTATGGATGAGGACGTCAATGTGTAAGGTTGTGTTATGTGGTTGTTGAAGGGATGAATCATCGTTTTAAGTAAAAGTGAGATTATGAGGAGAGGTGATGTGTCCCACCATAGCTTGGAATTGATCTACATGTAGGTCTATAGGCACTGTAGCATTAGAAAGCACTTTATCTAAGATAGTTTTATGCTTAGGAGATAGGTGTAGCAATTCAAGTATAGAAAATTTCATGGGAATTTTTCCTAAGTGCTCTATGAGGTTGTATTGCGAAGCTGGTGAAGTAAGTTTTGAATTAGGACCTCTAAGGGTAATTGTGCCTTTGCGGGTAGTAACCTAGTAATCAAGTTCTTTTCCTTTTATAATGAAAGTGTTTACATGATTATCGACCTCACTGATGTTATGTATGGTATAATCATACTTAGTAGTAGTATAGCTTTCACCATCACCAGATTCAAGATTCTTTCCTTTATCCTTGTCATGCTTAGGGAAAGGGTTTTTAAGCACATCGCGATTAGAGTTACCAAAAGGAGCATGTCCATCAACTGCTATCTTACCATCATCAATAAGGTCTTGTATTAAATGTTGAAGTTTATTGCAGTTATTAGTCTTATGTACTTTGTGTCTATGATAGTCGCAAAAATTATCTTCATTCCCCCATGGGGGTTTGACTTGTGGAATATATTCCTTCATTTTGGGTAGCGTTATAATATTATTTTTAAGAATTTATTCTAATCCGGATTCAAGTGATTATCACAATCATGTAAAATTTTGTTTAAGGAAACTTCTCTATTTTTCTTTTCCTTTATCTAAAGATGGACCTTTGATATTGTAAATAGGCGATGATGTTTTATTTTTTTTTGCATCAACAACTTCATCATTGGCTACATTCTTGTTCTTAACCCAAAAAGGTGTCTTGTTGTTTGAACTTGATTTCTGATCTTTTTCATTATTAATTTTAATAGTCCCATCATCGATAAGAGTTTGTTCAATTCAAAATTCCATTTCTATGGCTTCATAAAAGGAATTGAAACACTTGAGGTGACGTTTCCTTCCAATTTCTTTGTTCAAATTTTGACAAAAGAGGTGAACAAATTCTTTGTTTGGAATGGTATAAGGTAATTGTTTTGTTAAATGTCTCCATCTTTGTAAAAATGACACAAAAGATTCACCTGGTTTTTGTTTGGTGTTGAAAAGGTTTGTCATGGTAACTTCAAGGTCACAATTGAAACAATAATTGGAGAAAAATTTATTAGCCAATTCTTGAAAGGATTTGATGGTTGGGGGTAATCATGAAAACCATTCCCTAGCTTCCCCTCTTAGACTATGGTGGAATAATCTCATAAGGTACATTTCATCAACTGCAAATTCCATGGTAGTGGCACAAAATTGTCTTAAGTGGTCCTTAGGATCTCCTTTTCCATTATATTTGTCAAGTTTTGGTATGTCCCAGTGGTTAGGAAAAGGTGACATTGGTATGCTTGGATCGAAGGGATAAGGACATATGTCTTTAATGGAGAACTTGTGAGATGATGTTTTACTATCCTTGAGAGTATCCAATTCTTGTCTTAATGTTCTAAGCTAATCCAAAATAGGATCATTTGTAGGTGCAAGTTTTGATGTCTTTGGAGATCTCTTGTAACCAGGTTGTAGATAAAAGGGTCTATGATCCTTGATCCTACCATCGTTGTTTGTTTTGGGATGCTTCGATTCACTAGATTTAGGTTGATCATTCATTATGAGTAATGATATGTCAAAATGCATTCCTTCATTAGCAAGGGCCTTGAAGTATTGTTGTGGGTTACATTTGACCACCTCTATAAGAAGTTTAGTAAACCTATTATTGCTAATAGCTTCATTTATGGTGGATTTGGTTATTTATCCATCCTCAATTTCACTTGTTTCACTAGTTGCAACACTAATGTGATCTTCCCCATAAAATTCTTTTCCCCAAGGGTTCCCTTTTTGAAACATTTTTGCTCTTGTTCTAGGGATCATAGGTGATTGTTTTGACTTTCAATTCAAGGTAATGTATGAGACCTAAGACTAATATGAAATGAAAATGATATGATTCTAAGATGGGATATGAAAATGGTATGGTATGATATGGCAAGCTAAGAATGCAAGAGCTCAAAGGAAACTTCTAGGTCCAAAGTTGGTTATGATGTAAAAGGATTTACTTGTGTTATGATGGATAGACACCAAGACCAATGATCAAGAGAGGGTATGTAGGAGATGATGGACTCCAAAATTATTTCCCTAATCAAGGATAATGGTATGTCCCATAACTCAAGGATGGTGAACCTCAAGTGATTGGGGTGGTAGATAGCCAATGGTTTGATTTCAAGACCTAGGAAGAGTAGCGTAAGTGCAAGCTAAAGGTTTTATTTGATCAATGATTAATATGCAAAGGACTAAATTATTGGAACATGTAAAGGTTAGATGAGATGGTCTTGATATGTAAATGGGGTGAACATGCAAGAATTAGGTGGAATGATATATGTATTCAAGGACTATGTAATGTGACCTATGTATGCAAGACTAGGAATATGCAAGGACTAGGATGAAAGGGATATGAATATGTAAGGACCATGAATATGCAAGGGCTAGGTGAAATGCAAGGATTGAAAGATAAAAACTGAAGGATGATGACCCCAAGAAATCTAAGTGATAGGTTCATTTTGGATTTTTTTTTTGTTTGACATTTTGGGGTTTGCAAAGTTTGAGATGTTTGTTTGAGGTCTATTTTTTAACACACACACAAGACATAGAGGACAAAATGTTTGATTTTCACAATACAAGCACAAATCCTAAGGTTGCAAAGGACTATATTCACTAGATTCCATGTGGGTTTCCCTAGCCACACTTATTCTTAGCAGGTGACTTAGAAACTTCACCACACTAGCTCCCCTCCATGACACTCACTTCTTTGGGTCAACCAAGGTTTGAGCCCTCATAAATCTCCCATGATAGGCTCTTCACCTCTACTAAGAACTGTGAGAATGTGGATGCCTTGGCAATGAATGTTGTTGAACCAATAAATAGAAGGGATTTTGGCTTCTAAAACAAGAGGGTTCTAGTGAATACTAGAGGACATGGCACCTTACTAGCGTACAACAAGCCACTTAAGGCTTTAACCACTCTACTAGGGGATTTTATACCTTTAAAAGAAAAGGTAGGTACCCATTTTCAAATGGCACTGCATGGCTAAGGCCTACATACCATGAGGACTTGACAATTTAGTCTCATCCTTTTATATACCAGGCCGAGTGAAAAACTGATTGGAGTCATTCCCTCTTTCAAGGCAGGCCCCTCTAAGGTTATAAACACAAAAACAAATGGGTATATTTTCTGGTCACCAAGTTTGCACAAGGTGAGAGCATACTCCCTACCATCTCAATCATAGAAAATAGTGTTCATTGAACCCCTAGTTAAGCCTATGTGAGAGAAGACAATTGTTCATTTTAAAGCACCAATTGAAATGTTTTCTAATCTAAAAGACAATTGGTTTCACAATCATGTCTTCGATGAACATCCTGCATCAAAATCTCATTAGTAGTTTCATACCTCCTTTCTTCAACAAAACGTCCTTCACAAGCCATAAAAAGATTAAATTAGCCCCCCCTTAAGGAAAATCAAAACATAACTAAATAAAATTTTCTAAATTAAAATCTACAAATTTATGCTAAGGTTAAAATTAAATCTAAAATTAATCTAAATTAGAACTAATTAAAAGATAATCTAAACTAAAATTTAATCCAAAATTAAAAGTTAATCTAATTTAGTTAAAAACTAATCTACATAAAAAGCTAATTTAATTTAAAGACTAATCTAAAATTAAAAGCTAAATTAAATCTAAAATTTAAAATCTAAAGTTTAAATTAAAACTAAAAGCTAATTAAAAGTTAAAGTCTAAATCTAATTTAAAAGCTAAAAACTAAATTAAAATTAAAAGTTGAGGTTTAAATCTAATTCTAATCTAAATCAAATTAAATCTACATTATAGATTAGAAGTCAAATCTGAATAAAATAAAATAAAAATAGATTTAAATCAAAATTTAAAGGTAGATTTAAAAATTAAAAGCTAAGTCTAAGCTAGTTTAAATTAAAATCTAAAAGATTAAAAGTCTAATTAAAAATTAAAGGCTAAATTAAAAATAATTCTAAATTAAAATTAAATGAATCTAAATTAGGTTAAATCTAAACTAAATCTAAAAAAATCAAATATAGATTATAAATCTAACCATAACCTCTGCTTGTAAACCAGTGACCTAAAATCTCATGTTTCATAAAACATCAACTGATAAATTTCTCTCATGAAATTTCTTACTAGATACACTGTTCAATGGCCTACTTGGGTTCCAAAACAGTGAGAAAATCCACTCACATTTGTTGAATAACTTAAATGCAAATAAACACCCTTTGCAAAATGTCTAATAGCATAAATCCAAATAGATAACAATGATTGAAAACAAAACAGAATGAAAGGCGTCGATAAAAGGAAAAAGGATTTCGGATATGGGGCATGAAAATTTCATGGCCAGATTTCTTTTCCTCAGATCAATCTGAATGAGCTCTTTTTTGTCGTAATCTGATAAGATCGAAAGGTTTAAAGGCCGAAGATCCAAAGTTTGTGGAGGAGGATTTAGAGGTAGACTTTTTTTGGTGATGTGAAAGAGAATAGAGATGTGAAAAAGACACAGCCGATTAGGTAATGAAGCCTTCCAATAGCATTTTCTTAAAAGTCTCTAAAGCCTTTTTAAAAAATCCATTTATGCATGGAGGAAAAATGGAGTTTGTAAGCCAAGGATGCCTATTTTGAATTTTGTAGTGAAGATAATAGAGGTTGGCAAATGACTCTAAGAAATATTTAAGAGCAATATTTGTGGATGAGTGGAGAATGTAATGGAGGTAGTGAATGAGATCGTAGGGATTTGTGGGAAATGCAAAGTGTCTTTAAGAAGGAATATGTTGATCTTAACAGGTGGATAAGAGTGCTCACACCCACGTTTGAGGACCATAAGGAGACAAAGAACCTGTCACCATAAGAAACATTGGAAGTGTTGAAATCCCTACAAGAGGCTCTCAAATCTGCCAAGGAATTGCTCAGTTTTGACCATGAAGGAAGCAAGTTGTATCGACTATGATAAAACTAACCAGATAATGCATGTGTAAATATGAAAAAAAGATATGAATCATGCAAGTAGCATGCATAAATTATTTCCTGAACAGGAATCATGCAAGCAACATGCAATAGATAGGAATATCATTAAATGCCCAATTGGATTATTGTTGCAACATGTAATGATGAGGACAACATGAGAAAACAATAACTATTTTCATCACTGCAAAATATACTGCAAAATATACCATGCATTGGAAAACCCTGGAACCATCACATGTTATGAGACCATATTCACATCAGGTTCACTAGAATGTAAGAGCTGAAAATGGAGGATTCTATGGAATAAGAATCACCATCTCATTCTCACTGCAATGGAGCCATTCAAATTGAAAAAAAAAAAGAGAATGAAAACAAAACTTCTAAACTATGGAAATACAAACTTTTAAAACTATGGAAATGCTTTTAAATGAAATCACTCTCCATTGTCTCCCTATCACCAAGATTTTTTTCTATGCATTTTCTCTCAGATTTTGTGAGCACAAGATGCAATAAAGAGGCTATGGTGAATGAGAAAGTACAATCAAGATGTTAAGATGATATGAGTATGCAAATTCGTGGGGGTGAAAATGAGAGCGGAATCCCATTTAAATAGGCATCTTTGAGGATGAAGAGGTGTTTGAGAGGGAAATGTGGGATAAAAGGTTTGCAAGAGGGAAATTTAAATATCCCACATTATGTAATTAAATGAAATGCATGCGAGTGAAAATGGTAAAAGAGGAGATACAAATGCACGGTGAAGGGTTTATGAATAATCAAAAATGATTAAATGGATTTAAATGTGCATGAACATGATTTAATAATGATTTAATATGGATTTAACTGAATATGGATTATTATGATTTGATTTTAATGATTTAATTATTTAGCGAAATATGAACATGTTGATACAAATGGTTTATGTAATGCAGATGATTGCCAAGAATTATTTATGTCATGAATGGATGCAAACAATATATGAATGCTCATGATTTATGCAAAAATGCATTATGAATGATGATGATTGGATGAACAATTATTTAATATTTTAATGGTTTGATGGTTTAATCAAATGCAATATGAAGAGAATGATTTATGAAAATGAAGTGATTAAATGATAATTTAGTTTATTATGAAATGATAGTTGATGAACATTCAAATTGATTATGAAAATGATATGGATGATAATAAATGATTATTCTTTAGTATGGAAACCGACATGAACAATAATGCAAATAGACATGGATGTTTATGAAATGGATTATGAATGGAAATGAATGGGAATGATCATTTATGCAAATAGTTAGTGAATGACCATGAGAAAATTTAATGATTTGATGAAATGCATGAATAGAAGAAAGTATTGAATGAATTGATTAAGATAATAATATATCTATTTAATTAATAGACAAATATCATGATGATTAAGAGGACAAATTTGAGTGTCTATAGTAGGGGCATCACCGGGTTGCATTTCTTGGATGTAGAAGTATGACATGTATGACATGTCCTAACATGTTGGTGGGCATCTTAGAACACATGGTTCCAATAATTGTTGGATGTCAAAAAAATTTGTGCCAAAGAATCTATAGAACCATGCCCGGTACCATGTCTGCAATGAAATTCAGTAATGGCCTATTTTGCTTGTTGTTGGTCGAGGCAACATAGATAGAAACCTTAAAAATTCCTTCTGTATAAACCTCCCCCTTTGAGCATATAATGAGAAATATTTAGCCTCAATTCTCTCCTTTGTGTGGTATTTATTCCATCTCGAAATTTTTTATTCATGAGTAAAAAGATCAGGTTTGCATACCAAGGATCATCTGTAAATGATTGCACAATGTATTGTTGGCAAGTAATCTTGGTATCAATGTCTGCCATAGCTTTAGATAAACCTTGTCATCTAACTAGCTTCATCAGGTGGATTTCAAGGTCAAATTCCTATAGAATTGCCTTCCATTTTACTCATCTTTCACCTAATTCACTCCGCATAAGAAGAGACTTCACTATAGGGTCAGGAACTATGGTAGTGATCTAGCTGTGGAGAATATAATGTCCAAACTTTTTAACTATTGGCACTAGCGCAAAGGCATATTTTTCCAAAGATGGGTATCTAATTTAAGCATGCTTAAATGGAGAATTCATAAAATTAATCAACCTTTCATTCCCTTCACCTTTTTGTTGCGTCAAGACAATAACACAAGAATGATCAGATGTGAAAGAATAAATATAGAAAGGATTTAGGTAATCAAGACTACTTAGAACTAGTATCTTTGATATAGACTGTTTGATCTGCAATAATGTAGATTTAGGCTCGTTGCTCCACTTAATCTTTGAATCCTTCTTCATCATTTCATCAAGAGGTTTGACAATCTCTGCAAACCCAGTTATGAATTTCCTTAAAAAAATTATCTTTGAGAAGAAAGACCTCATCTCCTTTTTGCTACCTAGCATGGTCAGTTTCATAATAGATTCCACTCTATTTGGGTCAATTGATATCCCCCTTTCTGATATTATGTGGCCCAACAATTTCCCTTCTGAAACTCTGAACACACACTTCTTTGTATTAAGAGACACACCATAGCTTATACACTTTCCAAGGAACTTTGACAAATCTATAGCATGGTCTTCTCTATTCTTGGAAAATATAGTTAAATCATCCATATATATGATAATACACTTACCTACCAAATCCTTGAATCCCACATCCATCGTGCATTGAAATGTGGACCCAACATTGATAAGGCCAAATGGCATCCTCTAGTAGGAAAATTTCCCCCACTTGGTAGTGAAGGTAGTCTTTATTCTATCCTCATAGCTAACCATCACCTAATTCTACCCTAAATATCCATCTAGGAACGACATCATCTGCGATCCATTCACTACCTGTAGGACCTTATCAAGGGAAGGAAGAGGGTAATTGTCCTTCTCTGAAGCTTTGTTAAGGTTTCTAAAGTCAATGTATAACCTGATTTCTCCACTCTTTTTATGAACAAGGACTAGATTAGCAACCTAGGTTGAATTCCTTACTCAAAAAATTATTCTTGTTGACAACAACTTCTACACTTCTTTTAGAATTAAGGGCTCAATTAGGGAATTCACTGGGTGTTGCTTTTGATGGAATGGCTTCACTTCAGGTTTCAAGGGGATAGTATTTGTTATTATAGAAGTATCGAAGGTTTTTAAGTATTCGTACTCCCAAGCAATTACTACTATATCTGCTTTTAGTACTGTCAGGATTCTATCTCGAATGTGTTTCGGGAAAGTTTTTCCAATAAATACATTTTTCTTAGGGTTTGAATCTGCCAAATTGACTGATTCATACTTCCCTCCATCACTTTCTGTAGGTAACCTTTCACATGCATGAAGATTAGAATCAAAGATTATTTCTAGTGCCACCATTCCCTTGGGAATGTTGTTGGTTTTTGGGTTAATTATTCCCTCCGTGTCACATTTTTTAGGGCCCCAGTCTCCTTGATCTCTATCTAATTCATCGATAATCTATCCCTCAAAGACATCCAAAATTTCCAAGAAGGAAAGTATATGTTGGTTGTCATTGAAGACCTAAAAAATTTGGACATTGTCTAGAATGGCTGGGGTTGAGACTAACTCCACTGAGAATATTTTCAACTTAGAATCTTGCATGGGTTCCAAGGTACTAGCAGAAACAACAAGTGCATCTGCAATCTAGTTATCTTCTTTAGGAATCAATTTTATTCCAAAAGCATCAAAGTCTTCTATTAGATTCCATATCCTATTCCTGTACACAACCAACCTCTAGTTATGGCATGTATATTGACTATGAACCTACTTGACAATGACCTCAGAATCTCCCATGACTGTCAAAGTTGTAATCTTATTCTAATGTGCAAACATCAGTCCCCTAGAAAGCGCTTCATACTCCACAACATTATTAGTACAACTGAATTGCAACCTATAAGAAGAAAAGTATGTTCCCTTTCAGGTTTTTTAGTTCAACTATAGCTCCACTCCTTGTTTTTGACTTGGAACCATCAAATTTGAGGGTCCATGATTGTTCTTGGGCTGAGATTTCGTTCCTAGGGTTAGCTATAGGTGATTGCTTGCAAAAAATATGTGGCGACTCAAACTAGTTCAAGGTGTCGGGACCCTGGGGCTACTTTGAATGATGACTATTAGAAATTTCACTTAGATCTAGAACATGTGCATACATTACTTCATGCATATGATCTTGATCAAAGGTTTTATAGTTGGCTATTGTTTTGAGCAACCCCTTGGGGATTGGAAGGTTAGTAGGGGTGGGTGTGTTAGATAGATTTTGAGATTCTTCAACCTCACCTCCCAAATCATAAAGTAAAACTTGAGTTTTTCCCATTAGGGGAATGACTTCTTCTTGTGTACTATTGGTCCATGTCATAATAGTGGCATCTCTAGCCTCAAATGAAAACTAATTTAGAGATTTTTTGGGATGGTATTTGCAAGTTTCTCCTACCTGACAAACATGGTTCAAAATGTCTATACAAGGTTGATATGTTAGCTTAGATTGAATTTGGTAATGGATTCTGCACTAGTTAGGGAGTAGAAAACTCCATAAATCAATCTCTTCTCCCAGAACCAACCTATCTTGTTGCAAATTTCTAATTAAAACCTGTTGGTTGATAGTGGTCATTGGGTCACTATGCTCTAAAAATTGTAGGCCATCAGGATTGAACATTGAAACAGTCATGATTTCCTCTCTCCTATACACTCCTATATTGGTTTCAAAGTAGGCTACTTTGTTAGGACAATCATACTCAGTGATCATATGTTTTAGATGAGGCTCGCTTTCAATCCTAATTTGAGTTGCTACACCTTTCCATGGCAGCCACATGTGTGAGAAGTCCAAGGATAGATAACCCCCAATGCTTTTCATCAAGTCCTGACTTAAAAGCATGTTGTATGTCTCAATGATATCATCTACCTGAATACCCATATAGGTCTGGATCCACAGGTCTAATCCAATCTGCACATGTATGTATTTTAGTTCCCCTACTACATTAACCTCAGTTTTGTCTAACTGTATTACTTTCTTATGAGTCTGAATGGGATTTAAACCCAATTTTTCTCAAATAGAGAAAGGCATAACATTACCTGAGGCTCTGAAATCAAAGAACTTGAATTATGTACTCTTTCCAAAGATTCTCAAACTTAAGAGGAATGGGGGTTCCCTATCTTACCCTTGTACATGACCACATTCATATCAATATTTGGAGTTTCCTTTTTCTTTCCTTTCGACCAATCTTCCTCTTCCAAAGATCTCAGCATGATGTCGCATTGGGTGGGGCACCACTTCAAGATGTCAAAGAAAAATAGAGAGGTCTTTTGTTTGTGCATTTATGAAATGAAATCAAATTCCATGTCATTTTTCATTTGACAATTAGGAAAAAAAGTTGAGTTACCTTTGTTTTAAAATTCAGGTGGGCCTTTCGGTGGAGGCAAGTTGTTGTTAGCATTCTAGTTAGGGGGAACCATAGTGTTAGGAGGGGCATATGTTGTGAACAACCCTTTATTCTGATTCCTCAAAAAATGACCCCCTTTGGCTTGGAAGACCTAAGCATCATATACATCTTCCTCTATTTCATTTGCCTCTTGTCTGGGGAAAGGAGATCCTTCATCATAGAGTTCATTAGCCATGGTCATATATGTGGATCCACCACTTATGTTGGGAGCACCCTGCAGTGGGGTGTTAGCTTGTGGAATCTTAACCATTTTATCCATCTCTTGGTAGTTAACTTCAGAATGTGTTGCAGTGTCATGCAATCTACACCAATTATTCATGAAATTCAGATCTGTAATGTTTGCAGTGTGTGGTTTATCCTCACCAGCTTGATAATTGTGGGGAACTCCCCCATTATTTGGTCTAGTGTTCCACTAAATATTATTATTATACCTTTGATTGTATCCCCTATTTTGGTTCTGATAGTTTTGGTTGGGGAAATTTTGACTATGAAAATTCCTTTGATTTTGATTGGAATTCTAATTGGAATAATTACCATGGTTGGAATACCCTTCCTAATTTTGGTAATTCTAGTTTTGATTTTGATTTTGAGGGGGTTTATACTTCAGATGTGTCATCTCATTGATCAGCTGAGATAATTTTTTCTTCATAGTTTCTAATTATGTTGTCAGATGAACCGTACGCTCACTTTTTGTAGTAGTTACAACAGACGGATGTGTCATGGGATTGGATCCTCTAGCATGATTATGAGAATTTTGAGTTTTCTAGGGAGAATCTAGAGTCCCACTATTAAAGAATGGTAGCAGGGGTGGATTTTGTAACTCAGTGGAAGGTCCATATGCAGAATGGGACATCCTTGGGACTTTATTAAACAAAGGGGCTGGATTATTCATCTAATATCCTAAGGAAGGGAAAATACCACCTAAGCTCCCTACCTATGAGCTTATATACTGCTACAATTTAATGGCCAGGTGATATACTTTGGATATGGAATCAATATCTTGCAAAAGGTAGGTTCTTTGGAGAAATAAGCTGATCAGCGGGTCTATGGCCTTTAAGTAAGCTTGGATGGTGATATTCTCAGCCACCAAGTATATATCCTGTAAGTGTCTATACATCCTCTAGAATCGTGTATTGAACAAAGGCAATGGTTCATGTGGTTCTTTCCTTATTGTAGAAAATTGGTGGTATAAGATAGCAGGGTCAACATAGACCCAAAATTGGTTAATACAAGTGTCTTCCAAATTTTTCCAACTCAAGATGCACTTGGTAGGTAGGTTCATATACCAATTGTAGGTCATGTCCCCCAATGAATAAGGGAATAGTCTACACACAACATCATGGTGTTCAATTTGAGCCTAAGTATAGGCATCTTTGAATGCATGTATGTGCTCTTCAACACTTCCTAACTCTCCATGAGAATACCTAGGGAAACAATTCTCTAGATTTGTAGGAATTTCATGTATGCCACCGGGAATGATTCCTAGTGGTGAGGGATTATTGGTAAAGAACACCATGGGTCATGGTGGGTTTGGTTGCACCAGCTATGGGATTACTGGAAATATGGGTAGAGTGTGTGGTGGTGTTAACTATTGCAGAATCAAGACCCTACGAGCTCTAGGTCTAACAGGGGTTTGGAGTTCAACTAATGGTTTTGGATTCATAGCAGATCTAAGAACTCTTTCAAACCTATTGGGGGAAAAGGACCCAATTTTCTCTAGTTTTTTCTTTTGGGCCCTCCTTCTAGCACCAGTTCTATTGATGTTCAATGTAACACAACAATGTTAAAACAAAATATTGCTACACTATTTCTCTTAAAAAAGATAAACAATCTAAAACTATCTATCTTCTAAGGTCTCTGTAGTTGGTTCTCAACTATGTTGTCATCATTTAGTGGCCTATTTAATTGTAATTTTCAAGGGGCTTGCTGGTAAAGAGTACAAACTGAATAGTACAAACTAATCTAATTTTTGGGGAGGGTGTAAATAAACGAAAAAAGATAGGACACAACTTAGGACAACAATACATGAACATAGATTTATTTAAATTTAAACAAATAAACTTCGCAATGAGCATTCTAAACCAACTAAAACCATGGAACAACATAATCTATAACATAACCCATACCATTGCATTTATTCATAGTGAAAATTTTTAAAGCATACAACCATTCATCATCATTTTTTTTAAACCTTCTTTTCAAACAATAAAATATCACAAGCTCATTACAAAAATTAACAAATCAACAAATATAAAAAAACATCATCCATAGATAATCCAACGAAAACAGATTCATATTTGAAAGCTTCTATTGATTTTAATCAAATAAGAGACAATTATGCATAAGAAAACTCACTGGCATACGAATAACCATTGTTCATTAACATTGTCACTAAACTGAAAAACTTCTGAAAATAACATAAATAACATTAAAGTTGTAAAAGAGTATTTCTAGGTATCTTTGCATAAAAGTTGTAAAATAGTAAACTATCTAATCTCTCATTCAAGTAGCTAATCTAACTTCAATTAGCTGACCTTTACAATAAGGAGAGAATTTTAACATATAGAGAAATTTACCACCATTTCCTCCTATCAAAATTCAAGATCAATAATCTAGGGCATAGATCCACAATTGTAGGGATGCTTAGTTAACTCCAAAAATATGTTTGTGTTGAAACTATTGTATCTGAATAGGTGTGCCACCTTCTTCTTCAATCCAAAATATAAAGTGAAAGTCTCAACTCAGTTGTCTTTTTGATTACCACTTGTTATTCTTGATCTGCTAACTCTAACCCACAGTCATCCATCTGTTCAAAAACTACCCTGAAAGTGCTACTGTCAAAAAGGTAACTAAAATAATTTCTTCACTTTTCACCCTCTTGAGAGGTCCCATGATACTCATCATAATTATAGAAGACTTGTTTCAACACATCATCATCCATCCCATCGACCCAATTAGTATTAAACATTGATTCTTCAAATTTCTTCCTCACTATAGTAACAATGTCTTTCAGGTGGCAAATGTCCGTGACTGCCCACCGCATGTCAGTTTTGATATCAAGCAGCCTATCCATGAGTTTCAAATCAGAAATATTTCCTTGTTTCATTATTCCATCAAACCTTTCCTCCCAATCATCTTTAATATATCCTAACAACTCAAGTCTCTGCTCAGGAGGTAAAATTTTAGCAATTAGTTTTGAAATAATCTCCTCAAAGATGCTTGCCTGCTCCCAAATTTCACAAATGCTTTTGAGCATGGAAATTATATGTTCAAGGAGATTCTACATTTTGAAGATAGATATATTAATAGATTTGGAAACAAAATCAGGGCCTTCATCCCCCAGAATTTGTGATTGCACTAATTCCTCATTAGAAATTTTAGCAATCACCTTTAACTTCCCCAAGTACTCCCTGAGTTTTTATTCCTCTTCCCACCATTTGCTTATGGACTCTTTCATTTCCCTAACCAACTTAAGACTTGAATAATAACACTTAAAACACTCCTCCACATTCTCATTTATATCAAACTTAAATATATTAAACTAGTTACCAAACCACGTGGCTTTCTTTTTCATTTCATTAAGGTCATCCAACTTCTTTCTGCTCATCAAAACAGGGGCCTCTAAGGGTGCAGGGTGTTCATGAGTAGATGGAATTAACTCCTTTAGAAAATTCTTCATTTTTCCCACCTCTTCCTTAAGCTCATCCTTGGCCTATTTAGCTTTAATCAACCTCAACTTGGTAGTGGTGGCAACAATGTCTATCAAATTTATTTGCTAGATTCTATTATGCTTTCCTAGATTAATAGTACTTATTTGATAATCTTCAGGCTACAACTCTCTATCATCCTTATCAACAATTGGGGTAGAAATTTATACTACCAAACCTCCTTCAGTAGTTAACTTGGTGGAGTGTATGACATGAGGCTTCTTCTTTGACTTTACCTTATCTATTTCAGTTCTCATTTCATCCCATGTTACGGGTTGAGCCTATACTTGCTGCCTCTTCTCCAAATTTAATTTCAACCAAGTGGGTACAACTAGCTAAGTGGCTACCTATTGAACATTAGGAGGTGTTCTAGATAGAGTTGTAGAAGAAATAATCCCAATGGTTTGCTGAAAAGCAGCCCTTTGTAGCTCCTCTTTCTCCTTCTCTAATCTTTCCTATTCTTTTCTTTCATTATCAACTTTTATTTCTTCTATCTTTCTTATCTCTTCCTCTCATTTAGCGACCTCTTCATCACCCTTCAGCCTCTGCTGCTCCAACTCCTTCACCTGAAGCTCTTCCTTTGCTACCTTTTCTTGAGCAACCTTCAATTCTTTCTCACGAGCTTCTTCTTCTAATTTCTTTAATGCTTCAAAAACTTTCTCTTCTCGAGTTAGCTCCTCAATTTTACACTTTTGTTCTTCTTCTTCTAGGGCGGATTTTTTAGCAACCAACTTTTAGGCATTATCCATTAGTTATTTTTGTTCCCTTTCAGTTAATACATCATTTAACTCCATCTTTACACTGTTGTGCCTTTAGCACACATGCCCCATTCAGAACGGGGACCCTCTCTTCTTTTCACCTTGCCAGGTCATTTTTTCACTACCTCATTTTGTGTGCCCCCATTTTGGTGTCATAAATGGTCAACATGCTTCCAAAGTCTCATCTGAAGCTGACCATGTTTCATCCCATCCAATTTTTCCAGGCCCTAGTCCCTTTCGGAGTTTCCTTGGCAGTTTTCTTTTGGCAATGACCTTAGGGCCTGTCAGGCCCGCCCGGCCAGGTTTCCCTTTCTAAGTTTCCATCGAGTATTCACCATCACAAATAGTTGAAGGATTTTTCCTTCCCAAACCCCAGGGTCCAGCTTCTTATTTTCCGCAAGGATTAATTTGAGTTGTGAATCAGACCGTCTTTTACCCCGCTAGGCCCATCTCTCTGGACTTCCATCCCCAGAACTTCATGTTGTCTCTGTCATTCCAAATGGCCAACCTGTGCTAACACTCCATCCTCTAGGCTCCAGACTCCCTGTTGTCGATGGTTTCCAAAATGACAACTTTGAAGCAGCCATCTGGTCGTGTCCCTTCAGCCTCCGGGCCCCAGACCTCCCGCTGCCGTTTAAGAATTCAAACCCACCAACCCTCTTCTCATCTGTATGGGAATTAATGGGGGTATTAAATGCATGTTAGGAGTATAAATATCTAGTTTGGCCTATCATTTTCATATGATAGGTTAGCTAGAGGAGTTCAGAGTAGATTTTGAGGGGTCCAGTGCATTCATCACCCACCACCTTTGCACCCATTGTTGTCGTTCGACTACCCTTAGTGGATTTTACAACTTCTCCCACCAAGCTTTTGAGGTAGGTTTTCTGATCACCCTCCCATGATTTTTTTCATGACTTTTTGCTTAAATGATGAACAAACGTGGTCTACATAACCTTAATTAGGTAAAATAGGATGACACCTAAAAAACCCATGTGTTAAAATTCAAAAAATCTCCAATATCATCCTCTAGGATGAATTCAGAGCTCCACCTTGTCACCGTCATTCTTTGCACAGAGAAATCGCGCCCTTCAAGCCTACGCCATCCCGTCACCATTGAAAACTCAAAAAAAAAACATCTAAGTGACCAACGACGGGATGCCCTCTCGAGCCCGCATACTCGGACCTCCGTCGACAGATCACCGTCAAACTTGAACAAATTTGGATTTGACCTCTGCCTAAGATTCTTGAGCCTGCTCCTGTGGGACTCTATCCCTAGGACTCTACATCTCTTCCACCATTCTAAATGGCATGATGGCCCTGTCTCCCCACCCTCCAAGGCGAGCCTCTCCTTTCACCATTCGAGTTTGTCCAACAACCAAAACAAACTGTCCATCACACCCCCGAGCCCCAGTACGCGGAGTTCTATCCTTGGATTTATGTGGTGAGTTTGTTGTTCAAATGGCTATCTGGCGATGTCCTTCTGCCTTTCGGGTCCTAAGCCTTCATTTTCCATAGAGACCAACCAAAAATGAACTTAGGCATCGTTTGCCTCACTGGGCTCCGTCCACTGGGATTTTTTCCTATCTCAGTCGGCATGAAAGGGAGAAGTATGACCGTCTTTCCAACCTCTAGGTTCCACTGTCCTAATCACCTAAAGACTTAGCAATGAAATTTGGTAGCCACGCTCAATGTCGGGTCCAACCCATCAGGCCACCCCCGCTAGACTTTCGTTCAATGAAAGCCACTTTAAATGGAAAAAAACCAACGACTTCCCACCCCTTTAGGCTTGAACACTTGAAACTTGATTAAACATTGGCCATCCTTCAGCCTCCTAGGTCCCAGACCCTAGGATTCTGACATCAGAATGCCATTTCACTTTGGCTATCCCCTTAAAACTTTCTGGCCTCGTACCCCCGCATGCTCCCAAAGCGGCCCAAATGACCTTCAATTCAAAACAAATCTCGACCTACATGCTAAAATTTAACCCTCTCCTACGTAAGCCTTTTAAACCATCAAAATATAGAGTTGGGAGAGATCACATGGATTTCCCTACCCTTTTCGCCCATTAAAATAACATTTCTACTAGGGAAGTACAGCCCTTCGGGCCCAGGTTATCCAAACTCCCTCCAGTTGATTACTAACGATGTCTTGAAGAAAAAGTATGATTTGATGAGTGATATATCACATTATTGGACTTCGTCTATATAATTATGACTAACATTTGTGTTCTCGTGATTAGCTATGCTCATTGTGCCTTGTTTGTAGGATATATGGAATTGGGTGCAGGACCCTCAGGGGAGGCTACAGAAAAATACAAAGGGAAGAAAGCAGGCAAGGTTCCTCATGGAAATGAGGAAAAGGACTAGATGAAATACCAATTTCAGGGAAATCCTCTGCATTCGAAAATCATCATGGATTGGAAGGAAATTACAAATACCAATATCGGCCACATCGATATTGAAGAATTCAAGCAAAGGGTCAAAGTCCATCCTAGGACCGATAATGCAAGATTAATCAGGAAAAGTGGAATTGCTAAGGTTGTAGGTTTTCCTCCATCCCTCATAGCCCCTGAATTGGTCATGGCCTACTGACAGGCATATCAGCCAGTGACACAGACAATAGTTGATAGGGATGGAAACATCCTTGTTGATCTGTCGACAAAAGCAATAACAAATACTTTCCACATCCCTAATTTCGAAACAATGGAGATACCAACCATAGCGGAATGTAAAGCAATGTGGGACGAGGACCCGACTGGCTCCAAGAAGCTTATAAACTAGTATTGGCTTAAAGAGAAAAGGGGTAGTGCTAATAAGGTTCCCCAAGAGCTCTTCCGCAATGACTTTCATGAGGACTACCATGATTTGGTCACCATGTTGAGCAGGGTAATGGGCCTCCCCACTGCTACGTACTTTTAGGAGTGGATGGTTTATTTCGTAGAGCAGATTCTCCATGGGGAGGAAGATGTCACCAAAAAATCCTCATTCTACTTGGGAGGTATAATAAGCGACTGCTTCCATGAGCAGTACATGAATGTCAAGAAGGCCTCCAAGTTATACATGACATCTTATCTTGTTTACTGACTAGCTGAACGGAGGCAGTATGGTGGATTGTTTGTGGCACCTGATGAGGAACCAAATCAAACATTGAAGGTCTATGACAGATATCTCCAGCTCCAGTTCAAGATATTCAAGGACTATTGCAGGGTGAACGATGCCTTTGTTGGTCACATCATCAAATTGCTTGGAGGGGATTTTGAAAGGAGAGTCTCTGATAGTGCTCAGGCGTTCTTGAAACAATACACATTTTTATTCATTCAGTACCCCAAGTTCACATATATTCATGTCCATGGTTTCACAGAGAGGCCAAATAAGCTACCCCAGTACCCGAATGATTGGATCATCCTGTTAGAACTCTCTTGGCAACTACAACATGTGCATTCAGTCCTTGATAGAAGATATTTGGCAGGGATCCCTTATCCCTTAGCTTTTGGCCAAGGTATGTACAAATTGTAAACCTACTAGTGTGCTGGGAATTTTGAGAAGGAAATGACAAAATATCATTTTCCCCTACACATTGCTCACCCATGGATGGACCCATATGGGCATGTAAGGAAGGCACTAGGGCTAGGGTACACCCATTTGCATCACGTCAAAGATTTCTAGGCAGATTGACAGGATGATAGGGAGGTGCGTGCAAGGCATTACATGCGAGTGACTACTTACTTTGTAAAAAGAGTACAATTATTTCCTATACTTGATCAAGTTGAAGAAGATGAAAGTACTATCATGCAGCCTAGGTACAATGCAG